>JAAWXA010000034.1:1900510-1941621 GCA_038090715.1 Florisuga fusca
GATGGCTCATGTTCAGCTTCCTGTCACTCCAGACTCCCAGGTCCCTTTCTGCCTGGCTGCTCTCCAGCCACTCTGTGCCCAGCCTGGAGCTCCCCATGGGGTTGTTGTGGCCAAAGTGCAGGATCCGGCACTTGGCCGTGTTGAACCTCATCCCGTTGGAATCAGCCCAACTCTCCAGTCTGTCCAGGTCCCTCTGCAGAGCCCTCCTGCCTTCCAGCTGATCCACACTCCCCCCCAGCTTAGTGTCATCTGCAAATTTGCTGATTGTGGATTCAATCTCCTCATCTAAATTATCACTGAAGACATTAAACAGAACTGGGACCAACACTGATCCCTGGGGGACACCACAGCCACCAATTGCATCAGCCCCGTTCAGCACCACTCTCTGGGGGCCTCCAGCAGTTCCTAACCCAGCACAGAGTGCCCCTCTCTGAGCCATGGGCTGACAGCTTTTTCAGGAGAATGCTTTGGGAGATGGTGTCAAAGGCCTTGCTGAAGTCCAGGTAGACTCCATCCACAGCCTTCCCCTCATCCACCAGGCGGGTCACCCGATCATAAAAGGAGATCAGGTTGGTCAGACAGGACCTGCCCTTCCTAACCCCGTGCTGGCTGGGTCTGATCCCCTGTCCATCCTGCAGGTGCTGTGTGATTGCCCCCAGGATGATCTGCTCCATAACCCTGCCAGGCACTGGGGTCAGGCTGACAGGCCTGGAGTTTCCTGGGTCCTCCTTCCAGCCCTTTTTGTGGGTTGGTGTGACATTCACCAACTTCCAATCATCTGGGACCTCCCCAGTGAGCCAGGACTGTTGGTAAATGATGGGGAGTGGCTTGGAGAGCTCTTCCCCAGCTCCCTCATCACCCTGGGGTGGATCCCGTCTGGTCCCATAGACTTGCGAGGATCCAAGTGGTTCAGCAGGTCACAAACTGTTCCCTCCAGGATTACAAGAGGTGTATTTAGCTTCTTATTTCTCTCTACAAGTCCCAGAAGCAGCTGTCTTCAGGACAACCTGTCTTACTGTTGAAAACTGAGTTAAAGGTTGTGTTAAATACCTCAGCCTTTTCCTCATCTTTGGAGAAAGAAACAGAAGAAGATTCTGATGGTGGGAGCATTGTGATCAGGATTTCTGCACTTGGGCCACAACAACCCCATGCAATGTTATAAGGCTGGGGAGGAGTGGCTGGAAAGTCCCTGAAGGTGTCATCCAGCTGGGTGACAGGGCCTGTCACGGAGGAGGAGTGGCTGTACTGGGGACAGCTGGGGGACCTGTGACCAGCTGGAGAATCTCCTCAGCTAGGGGGCAGAGGTACCAGGGGAAACTACCAGAGGAAATTACCAGAGAAGGGGCTACCAGAGTTCCTACTGTCGAGAGCTTTTTGGTGCTCATCGAGCCCCCCCGTGGACACTCCTTCCACATAGAGATGAGCAGGGAAGAGGAGATGCTGGAGAGGAAATGCCGGGTGCTGGTGGAGCTGGAGTGCACTTGCCAGGGGGAGCAGCTGGGGGAGGACATGCTCTGCTTCCTGCACCATCCTGAGGAGGAGCTGAGGCAAAATCAGGCTCCCAGCCTCCTTGACACCCTCTGTGCTGGCAACTACCTGGACATTGAGGACACCATGTGCTGGCTGTTCTGGGCAATTGCTGTTGTCCTGACCCTGCTTTTCATTCTCTGCTCATTAAGAGCTGTTAGGTGGAGAAGAGTCAGGTTCAGCTCGGTGACTCTGACACCTTCCTGACCATTGAGCAGGCAGAAGCCCCTGTGTGTTACTGCCTGTAATAGATGGTGTGGAATGGCTGGACTGTTTATGTTCATTTAACCTAAAATGGTTTGAATAGTTAATATAACTTCTGGTTGTCATAAGAATATTGGGAAATTTATCTAAGAAAAGTCGAGAAATGTAACGTTCGCAAAACTGGCCACAAACTGCAAAATGTACCCAAGAAATAAAGAGCGACATGACTAAGGACGTTATGTAACCACTTTTCGAGAAATTTGTCTCCAGTGTAAAAAGAAAAAAAAAAAGAAAAAAAAAAAGAAAATCTCGAACCGTCGACAACATCGTAGACATGCGCAGAACAGCACGGCTGAATACGTGACTATAAAATGGAGGGAACTCAAGTTTGAGGTGTGCTGCCTTGGTGGAGCGGAGACTCGTGGGCACCAGCGCTGTTTGCTTGATGTTGCTTGCTTTAATAAATACTAATTTGTGAATTGATTGCCGTGTCCTGGTCAATTATAGGACTACATTTATAACACTGCCCATGCACCTTGGGCAGCACCCAGCCTCCCTCCTGCTGGCACCTTTACTCTCTGCAAAGTCACGAATAAATGTCCTGTTGGACCAAACGCTGTGTCAGTGCATGGCTGTGATCGGAAGTGAGGGCACAGGGTGCTGTCTGCTCCTCTGCCACAAAGTCAGGGAGCATTACTGAAAAAGAGCTGATGCTGTGCGCTTTAGAACCACCACCTAATGACATGAAGCTGGTGACTGCAGTCACAGGGAGGAGTGGAGCAAGATGCTCTGCCTCCATGGGCCTCTGCGGCCAAAGGTTTGCCATTCACCCTGCTCTCTGTCCTCTCTGGTGAAAAAGAGCCACCAGATGAGCTAGAAGGTGAGGACGCCCCCGAAAACTGGTGAAGAAAGAGACAGTGTGTGTATGAGGGGAAAACAGTTTTTGCTAATCTGGAAGAATGCCCCCAGAAGAAACCTGAAACTCGGGCTTTCAAGGGCCGCGCAAAGGGCGGGTGAGCAGCGCTCGGGGCCGCTCCCGCTGCCTGGGCCGGGCCGGGAGCTGGGGGCGGGAGTTGCCATGGCAACGGGAGGGTCTCCTCAGCGGCTGCCGCCAGAGCTGCCGGGCCCGGGGTTCTCTGCGCTGCCCCGGCGCTTCCCTGCCGGAGGAAAAACCCCGTGTGCCCCGAGCTGCCCGGCACATGTCCCTCACATGTGCCGCCTCGGAACCTCCCCGGGCAGTGCTGCATTCCTCAGCGCAGCACTGGACGCTTTCAGGGTTCGGCTGGGCAGGCTGCTGGGCCATCTCCTCGGAGCGTGCTTTGGCCTAGAAAGCTCTGAACGAATGATCCTTGAGGTTCCTTCCAACATGGTGTTCTCTGACCCTGTGAATTGTTATCCTTGTTCAGAGATCCATGGATCCATGTGGAAGGGTTTGGGTTGGAAGGGACCTTCAAGATCACCCAGTTCCAACCCCCCTGCATGGGCAGGGACACCTCCCACCAGACCAGGTTGCTCCAAGCCCCTATTTCCAAGGTGGCAATTTCCAACTCTTCCAGGCAGGGGGCATCCACAGCCTCCCTGGGCAACCTGGCCCTGTGTATCACTACCCTTACAGCTAAAAATTTCTTCCAAATATCTAACCTAAACCTCCTGTCTTCTATTTAAAGGTATCAAACCTTCTCTTGCCTGCTACACACCCTTCTAAAAATTCCTTTTCCACCTTTGTTATAGGCCCCCCTTTCAGGTACTGAAATATCTAACCTAAACCTCCCCTCTTCCAGTTTTAAGCTATTACTGCTTATCTTATCACTACATGCTATATTAAAAGTCACTCTGCAGCTTTCATGTAGGCCCATTCAGGTTCTGGAGTCCTGATATAGTCACCTCTGAGCCTTATCCAGGCTGAAATCTTCATCTCTCTCAGCCTGTAGAAGTCTTTGTAGAAGGCATGTCCAGCCTTCTGATCATGGGCCTCCTCTGGACTCACTCTAACAGCTCCTTATTCTGATGTTTTTATCTCCAGCAATGAATATAACTGCAGGGAGCATCTCACCTTAGCAGAGTATAGCATGAGGATGTCTTTCCTTGACTTGCCTTTCACTCTGCTCTCGATGCAGCCCAGGATATGGTCTTTCTGTCTGTGCTGCATGATCTCGCTGGATCATGTCCAGCATTTGACCCATCAGAATACCCAAGTCCTTCCTGTCTGGGATGCTCTCCTTCTTTTCATTTTCTGTGATAATGGAATTAACACTATGGATCAATTAATCTTCATGGTTCTTTCTATTTAGTTTGCTGATTTGTTTGTTTGTTTGTTTTTTATGTAATTCGTCTCTTAGAGAATTTCTGGTGGGTACTCAAAAGAAGTCAACTGCTGAGATAATAAAGAAATTTTAAAAGAACAGGGATTTACTAGGACATGAGAATTGTTTCTAGTATGTCTTTCAAACCCAGGAAACTACCTGTCTCTTTAAACTAGCCCTGTCTCTGCTCTAATGATGGGGAAATATGCCTAGTTCTCTTTCTCTTGTTTTCTCATCCATTGCTGGCAGAAATCATAAAATCATTGAAGTGATAGCAGTAGCAGAATAATGCTTGCACATCACTCAAAATTAATGTTCATACCACTTTAATATAATTAATTACTTGCCACTTTACTACAGCAAGAACTATAGGTTTTCTACACAAATATGCCAAACTTTAAAAAAAAGAAAGTGAATGGAGCTCTCATGGAAGGAAATATAAGTATTGTTCTTCCTTTCCATTAGGACTATATATTTTTAGAATTTCCAAGTGATCCTTCTGTATTGAGAATAAGGTGGATATTTGCTTTGCGTACAAAAGCCTTTAGGGATGTGTGCAATTTAGAATTATGCACAAGAGGAGTTTTACAGGCTGCGTAAAGGAACCTGACACAGGAAAGACAAACATCAGAAAATTTATTGCAAGTCCTTGACCACTTCTCCACTAAAAATATCTCCATTGTTAAATATCTTTTGATACCAGGCTGCTTAGAAAAAGGCTTCCTACACATTATTTTCTCTCAAATGAGCTTGCAAAGGCTTCTTAAGCTTTTTTTAGTATTTCTAATTACAATCTTAGCAGTTAGTCAAGAGCATTTCCTGGCCACTGCTGCACCATTCTTTCTAATAAGGAGCAGTCAGTGAGCTGTAATTCCTTTGAATTAATACCAGATATTTCTAGATTTCTGGTAATCTAGTAATAAACAGCCTTACATTTAAACCACCAAATACATTTGAAAGATTTTAGAAAACTGTTAATTCAGAGATTTGAAATAATGTGAGACCAGATGGGTCTAAGGATGTGTCTTTTTCTGGACGCCTCAGAATTACTTTTCCAGATGCCCTTATGTGTAAAAAATCTGAATTCTTCTACTTGCTGTGGTGCTGTTTTTTTTTTTGTTTGTTTGTTTTGTTTGTTTTTTCTTTTTTTCTCTTCTTTTTTTCTTTTCTTTTTTTTCTTTTCTTTTTTCTTGTAATAAATTCTTTCTTGGTAGATTACATTTTGGAACTGAAAATGTCTCTCTGAGATATATTTGCATATCAATATAAGCTGAGAAACACTGGTCTGTTAGCTGTCAGTTTTGGCCCATTAGCCATGTTATGTCTCATCTGTTGTAGGTAGATTAATTCTTCATACATTATTGAAAAGCTAATATTTTATTGCTGTACAAAAAAAAAAGAAAAAAAAAAAAAAGAAGATTTTTCTCCTAGTCCAATATACATTCTAAACAAATATTTTTTTCCTTTTTAAAATATTTTTCCATGCTGGAAATACAATGCTGGATTTAGAAGTTTGATATGGGAAAACTGACAAAAGATAAATTAGAAAAACGGCTCCTTGGGGAGAGCGTATGTCTAAACACATTTTAAGATGCAAATTTTTTACAAAAAGTGTTTTCATAATTAACATTTTGCACCATGAAAGTGAAGAACTGAAATAACTGAGCATTGTGATGAATGTGCCAGACCTTCTCTCATCTTTTTAGGAGCCAGCCTCCTTTCAGAATACAAAGAAGGGTTTTGACAACCATGATGACTGAAACACAACCTTATTCGCGTTATATTGACCATAGATTCTCTTGTGGCTCTGATTTAATTTGTCACCCATTTCCTTTTTCATATGAAATATAGTGCAAAGGCTTATGGATGTGATGTATTCAATAAAAATCTCCTGACATATGTATATCATTAAATTAAAATGTGGCACTTTGGCATTTGTAAATCATTTCAGTTCTAATGTACATGCAGATCACTCATTCATGGGAGGTCTGCTGGATGACCATAGCCATTACTCTTTATATTTATCAGCCCATAACTCACAATGTTTATAGTATCAGATCTTTCAATCCTAGCTGTGAGTCCTACAGTTCCAACAGTTGTGAAGCACTGAATGACTTGCTGAATTAGTTACGGTACGGTTTAAATATTTAGGCCAATTATCTTTATTTAAACATAGCCTGACTTTTTTTCCAACTTTTCAACTGGCCCCATCTTCTAAAAATAAGTGTTGACTGTCTTCAATCTTGCCAAGGCTGTGCCCTCAGTTATATTTAATGTAAAAGTAACATCACTTCAGTACATTTTGAAATTGAGACTACATGAATTATCATCTAAATTAGGATTAATTAAAAATCTCATGAGGGCTCCACCCTCCTAAAAAACATATGTCTAAGTTCCCCCCCTTTGATTAACTACATTTTGTCCAACAAAATGTCTAGTCTGCTAGGAAGTCAAGTGTAACTGTCCTTGTAACTAGAGACTGCAGAGGACGATTCAGACATTTCAAAGCAAGAAAAAGGACAGTTTCAATTAGATATAAACAATTGGACTCAGAGAGCTTGTGCAACATCTGTCCTTGAAGATGTTCAAAACTTCACCAGACAAAACCCTGAACAGTCCTCTGTAACTGGACCAGCTCTGGGCAGCAGACTGGACCTGTTGACCTCTGGAGGACCTTTGGGCCTGCGGGGTTGTGTGATGCACTGGGAGGTTCCTGTGTCAGTGACTGTATGATGCCGAGAGGCCATGCCAGAAAAATAATTACTCCAGAACTGTCATGTTCATACACTTGCTAGCAACAATTTTCCTCCTAGCCCCCTGAAGGAAGCTTGTTTTGGCTTAAAACTTCACATCTTTACAAATATGTCTTTTATTACCTTTGATCTAGCACAATTCATGTTTTCTCATCATATATGCCTGTGTTTTTTTCCTTTACATTTAATTTCTACAGACTATACAACCTGACATACGTTTAGAGGAAAGCTATTCAAGAGCAAGCAGTTAGAATTTAAATTTAAAGCCAAGTTGCAACCAATTGAACAAGATGATTAAACTATTTTGTGTCAAAACCAAGAAATCACAGTGGCTCTAATTATTTTAATTGTGAGGTATTTCTCTGAGCTTCTGTTGTACTGTGTCCAAGTAGGTTTAAATCTGTGACATATAATACCAATTTTTTAAGCACCTCCATTCTTTCTGTACTAGAGGAATAAAAAGAGATGCACTCTAAGAGCTTGAGGAACTTCAACATCATCCTTGACTTAACAGAGGAACTTTCTTTTTCTCATTTGTTTATCTGGAGTCTTTCCATAACAGTCAATGCAGTTACAGCTATGGGAAAAAAATGTCAATATATATTCCATAAAAATTGCTCTGGTCCATTATGTTTCCAAACAGAGAAAACAGTTACATGCTGGACTGCAGGAAGCAGGAGGGAAGGAAGAGTGGATATTGTAGCAAATGACAGCACTTCTACTTGATAGCCAGGTGAATAAGAAAATTAGCAAGGAACACAGGATGTGCATGTTAAACTCTCCCACCTTACCAAGAATAAAATCCAAAGACTGAGAAAAGTGCCTTTGGTACCTGGCTCTTCCTATGAATAATAGGAATTAATCTGGATTCTGTTTATTTTTGGTCTTTTGCATAATTTCTCTTGAATGCAACTGGAAGTGAGAATTCATCACCACTCTCCAGCTAGAAGTAACGTAAGATTTGTAAGGATTTTGGTTTATCTTCCTGCTATGAACTAAGAGTTTGCAGTATGTTGTTATTTACAGTATTGTTCCTTCTTTTCCCCACTTGCACTTGTAGTCATATTTCTACCTTTCCCTACATTTTTATTGGATATCAGCAGGTATCATTAAAAATGACAGGAGATTAGCAGGGCAAAGTAGTGTTGTATTCCATCACTACCTAGGGAAAACATGCATTGATTTCAGTTTCCTTGTTTCCTCCAGATGCTTCAATAATTAGAAAGACTGTTATCAGAAGCCCAGTTTTCTATTACCATCCGTGGGTATCAGGAATCTGAACACCTTTGTAACTTGATTGTACTTTGACCACACAAGGTAATAACTCCTGACAAGAGACTACAGAGGACTGGGTAAACTTTCAAGTACTCCTCACCCTAACACTAAACCAGTCCTTTGCCATCATCTCTACCACTCTCCCCACTAAAGTGCCCACAACTAACTTTGTGCACAGATGTAGCGAGGTGTTGTTTTTTTTTTTTTTCTTAGTGAATGTTGACCTTTTAAGCAAAAGAAATTATTATGGGCCACTAAACAAATGTTTTATCCAGAAGGGCAGCACATTGCCAAAAGGGATATCACAGAATCACAGAAAGTGAGGGGTTGGAAGGGACCCTGAAAGATCATCGGGTCCAACCCCCCTGCCAGAGCAGGGTCACCTACAGGAAGTCACATAGGAACACGTCCAGGTGGGTTTTGGATGTCTCTCTGGAGGAGACTCCACAACCTCCCTGGGCAGCCTGTGCCAGTGCTCTGTCACCCTCACAGTGAGAACATTTTTCCTCGTGTTTATATGGAACCTCCTATGCTCAACTTTATATCTGTTGCCTCATGTCCTATCATTGGCCATAGTTGAGAAGAGCCTGGCACTATCCTCCTGGCTCTCTCCCTTTATGTATTTATAAACATTTATGAGGTCACCCCTGACTGACAGACAGCAGTTCAAGGACATGCTTTTCATCTGGTATGTGGCTGGAACCATGAATTTACACCACACCCACAATGCAATCTGTCCCTTTTTGTGGTTTTCCCAGAAAGTTTCACTGATCTTCCGTCAGGGCAGAACGCATTAGGGAAAGCACTGCACTGCTGAAAAATGAGAGATTCTTCAGGAACAGACTGCTCCAGAGCAAGTTCCCCATGGGGTCACAAGTCCTGCCAGAAAACCTGCTCCAGCATGATTTTCCCTCTCCGCAGGTCCTGCCAGGAGCCTGCTTCAGCTTGCATTTCCCATGGACACACAGCCTTATCAGGCACATCCACCTGCACTGGTGTGGGGTCTTCCAGGTGCTTCAGGTAGACATCTCCATCGTGGATCTCTTTGGCCCGAAGTGAGACAACATACCTCACTATGGTCTTCACCACAGGCTGCAGGGGAATCTCTGCTCCAGTGCCTGGACCACATCCTCCTTCTCCTGCTTTGCTGACCCTGGTGTATGCAGGGCTGTTTCACATATTGCCAGCTCCTCTCCGGTTGCCATTGCTATTCCACTGTGGGTTCTGCCTCCCTCCCCTTCTGAAATATGTAATCCCAGAGGTGCTACCACCATCACTGATGGGGTTGGCCTTGGCCAGCAGTAGGTCCACCGTGGTGCCAGCTGGCATGGACTCTATCAGAGACAAAGGAAGCTTCTAGAAGTTTATCACAGAAACTACCTCTAAGGACCCCTCCCCCTACACCATGAAAGCCTTGCCAGGCACACCCAATACAGTACTGCAGGTGAACTCAAAAATGTAAAAAAAATATTGTTTTGGAGTGAGAGTACAACTCTTTCCAAGAGTTATTTTATGTGTAAAACAGTCAAGCTTCTGTTGCAGCTAATGCCCGAGGGCATTCCCTAAAATGTGGATAGCACACAGTCTCTGGAACTTCCACTCCCAAGCAACTATCATTGCACATGTCAAAAGTAATCTGAGGAAATTTCTAGGCTGTAAACAAGTAATCACACACAGGCAGTAGGATTGCAGAGGACTTATTTTGCTAGGAAAACTTCAAGCTATTTCAGAACCCTTAGAGGCAAAAGGCCACAGTTACAGATTTAGTGTGTTATATGAAGAAGGCAGCTTGGAGGGTGTGGATGGTGTGACGAGCCAGTACCAAAATTCCATTGATTTTTGAGAGTTAACTACCTAACCATTATGCCTTTTTTCATAAGCACTAGAGGACTGGTTGAATTTTTGGAACTCCTAAATCCATATGTAGACTTTGCCAAAAGGCCTTTACAGAGACATAAGTACTATACAATGCTGTCTTACTTTATGCAGTTTCTATATTCATGTGTGTTTAGCTTTTCAAAAAGTTATGCATCTCTAAGATGCAAGCATCACAGCTCCCCGCCTTCCAAATGCAATAATGAACATATTTGATGTACAAATCAGAGCACTGTAATTTTTGCTGAACAAATGGCAGCTGTTGTACAACAAGGAGTTGCACATTGTAAGAAACAGAAAATAAACTTCAACAGCCCTGTTCTTATTTTAGTTGCATGAATGGTAGCAGTGTGTGCAGGGAAGAAGAATGAATAATAATAAAAAAAAAAAGTTTTGAGTTCTTCTGGACTCTTACACTCTTCTGTAAGTCAGGGAACAACCTTACTCTCAGTAAAAGTGAGGAAAGAAAAAGCTTTCTGCTTCCCAGGATCTAAAGGGTTGGACCAAAGAAATTGCTTTCAACTTAGATTCCTTTTATAAGCAGAAATTTCACTAAAGTTGTAACAGTGTTATAACTTCAAAGAATGTTTTAGAGATTCCATTGCTAACTATACCTGAAAACATGTGTCTGTATTTTCAAGGTGGCGAGGAATCAACTAGCACATGCCAACTTCATTACTCATGTGAGGGTATATCTTCTTTCACAGAATTTTATTCCAAAGTAGCTTTATGGAGTTATACAACAGAAGACCACATGCCATAAATCACAGGAAGCAGCAGTGTGCAGACATTATATGGGGAATAAATTAAGGCGTTCAGTCATAAAGGCAATAACTTATGGAGAGAGAAATTAAGAAACAGTCAATAGGTTTCAAAATGAGGAAAGAAAGTCAATGAGGCAGGATGCTCAATGAGGCCACTTTGAGGTGATGAGAGCTGAGGAGAAGACTTCTGCATCAATCGTCTACAGAAGGGTAAAGAAGAGACCCTTGTAAAACAAGGAGAATTAAGGGAGAGAAGGAGAAAAGAAATAAAATCAGAACACTATGTTTCTTGAAACTCTTAGAACTTAGTGGGACCAAAATCTTTTCTAGAACTTGTCTGCTGATGTATGCCTAATGCAGGAATATGAGTAACTCTGTTCTGGAGTTATATTCAGCTTATTTGGAGCTAATTGACATGCTCGGAGCAATCTAGAATTTTCAGTATGTCTTAACCTGGACTGATTTACATTATCAGTTTACAAAAACCCTCTAGATCTGTTTATTCTCCTGTATATTCAGGCGGAGTAAAAGAATGAAAAAATCTCAACACGATGTTCTTGTGATCTGACCAAAAAGAAGGGTTTCTGTGAGAGAAGCATGTAACAGTTCAAAATCAGGACAAGATTTTTGTCACAAATAACTTGCATGTACTAATGTGAACAAATATGTCCTGTGAAACCTTGTGTTTTATCTCCAGTCTGGAGTAAAGTTTTCCCTGATAGCCTACCTCATCTACAGGGAACCTGCCTATTGCTCAGCTAAGTTGTGTTGCATTGTGCACTGACAAGGGAGCAGAAAAATTGATTATTTGGACAAGTTTCCTTTTAAATATGTTAAAGGACAGAGTGATTCCTCAGTAAAAGTACAGTCTTTTGCATTAAGCAGGTGTTTGAAAGACTTCAGTTCCATTCTTTTTCTGTTATGCTCCTTTAAATCAGTTTTTTGGTTGGTTGGTTGTTTTTTTTTTTTTTTTTTTTTTTTCTTTTGAGAATATGCACAGAAATGTTCAGGTAATGCATTACAGATCTAGATCACACTGTATCTAGAACATTTTGAGCTCTGTTCTAGCAGCAGCCTGATATTTTGGATTTGCAATAACTCGTGGTTGTTCAAATCTTCTCCTGAAACATTCTGATGTAATGTGCTATTTCTGTCATGATTTTTCATAAAGGACAATGTGCATGACTTTTACAGCAGTACTGAATTAACCATTCAAGACCATGTTATGAAGAACGAAGTAATTGCCTATTAAAAATTATGCATTACAGCTAAAAGACACAATGACACCAGCAACAAAATTACTGGCAACCCATTTACAAGTGCATATTGATTTAATTAGGAAATTAGCTGATTTTTTTTTTTTTTTTTTTGTTTTGAGTGCTTATTAAGTTCATTTGAAATAGATGTACTAATCACATTTTGGGATATATTTAAAATTGCCTGAAAACTTTCCCTCACACCCCATGCTTTCATTCATATTCATTGCATAAATATTGCAGAAAACTCATTCAATTTATTTCAGACTCCCGTTCCAACAACAGGAAAATTAAGTGGAGAGGTGTATGTCTTCCACAATAAGGTATGGAGAAAGAAGGCAAAAGATCTTTGCTGGCAATTAGTTTATAATAACACCTATTTATCATCATTTTACAAAGATGCAACCTGAACTCATTTTTAGATGAATGCTATTTCCATTGCTGCAGTTTCTTGACTAACACAAACTAACACAATCATAAACACATGTGATTCTTGCACTGATTTGATCTGACCTCCTGTGATTCTGCCTGAGTATCTCTGTTCCCTGAGTAAGTTCTTGATTGGATCAGTATAATACTTTGACAGAAACCTAATGTTAAGTTTCAGCTTAAGGCCAAAACTACCAGGGAAATATAATGGACACAGACACAATAGACACAGATATGGCTATTTCTGCATACTCTTACTGCCCTGGTTCTAGTAAAAAAGTAGAATTTGTACTAAGTTGCATAACTTTGGGTGATCTTCTCAAAATCCAAGCTTACCAAGTGAAAATATGTTACATGGAATATATATGTAGCCTGTTCCCTAAAAAGGATTGGTAGCATGATTTTAGTATCCTTAGATTGACCTCTGACATTGCCTTTTGAGACAGCCACATGTAGCAAAAATGTGTCTGCTAAGACAGGACAGTGCACAGTCAGAACCATGCTATTTCTGACTTCTGCATCCTAGTAGGTGGAAATCAGTAGACTTAAACTTCTGTGTGTTAAAAGCTATGTAGAGTGCATGGTTAGGACAAATCCCTAATTATAAAATTATCTTCTTATTTAGGGTTAATTAGGGTTGCAATCAGGTCAATTTTTTGTTTATTAGGCCAATAGTGAGTGAAATAAAGTGTTGGTGAAAAATTACTGGCATTAGACAACGATAATGATAAAGTAAATTATTTTAGAAAACTAATTTAGTATTTTAATAGTAACATAACTGAGATTTATATGAACAATTTTTACACTCTTGACTAGTAACCCTTTTATTGATGAGTTAATGGCCAGCTACATAAATTAAGCTCTGTCAGCTTCACCCAATGCCTTATAGCAACTCACATTGGTCATTAACTGGTTGATTGGTAAAGTGTTCTATTATTGCTTTGGAAATATTACCTAAAATGAAGCACAGTAATTTCTGATCCTTTATCATTTTTATTTTGATGGCTTGACTTTTCTTAATCAAAAATGTGATGCACATTGAGAACCCAAAATCTAAGCAGTTACTGTGATTTAAGCTGTGAAACCATCAAAGTTACTTTTCAGATATAATTTGCACTTTAAATAGCCCATTTATGCCCTGTGAAAACATCAGGTTCTATAGAGATCTAAAGAATTCAAAAAAGGCTGGATACACTTGATAAGGCAGTGATTCTGTGTAATGTTTTCTCATGAAACTATATGAAAGTTTTAACTGTAGCATTCATGGAAGTTCAGGTTGGATTTTTTTTCCTTTATTCCATCTCAAAATGAGTTTATCTAAGAGACATGATGAGTAAACAGAGTGACTGTTACTCATCAAAAGTTGTTTTTTAAGGTAGTGGTTTACTGCCTATGGGTTCTCCTGCATAAAGTTTATTTCAGCCAAATTCATGACTCAGAGTGATTTTTATTTTTTTAAAATTAAGTAACTTGCAGAGAAAAGCATACTCCTGAAAGGAAGAGAGCTGCACTGTGAGTTTTCACAATGCATCATATACTAGTGATTTGTCAACAGCTTTTACTTAATTTGGGGGGGTTGTCAGCTTTTGCTGTCTGTTCTAAAATCAAGCACTGTTCTGGTTTGTAGGTCATTAAAGTGATCCCTGCTATGTTGTTTAATTGTGAATGTTAACATTCACAACATCTTTTCATGCTTGAATAGAATCACGTGAAGAAGGAAAGGGGGTGCAAAGAAGCAAGAAGAAATTTTCCCAATGAATAACTTAAAATGATTAAAAAGAACATCATTTATTCTCTGTGTAATGCAGATATTCCCCAATGAGGCACGATGAAGAAACATCAAAGGTAACGTCTGACTGTGAGCAAAGACAGCCAAGCTCAGTTGTCTTTTCCCAGTCACAACCTGTGCAGTTGTGTGTCTGACCTAGCTTTCAGGGTTCAAGGGAGTCATTGTAGAACTCATTAAGTAATGACTGTAGAAATTCTGCTCTCTCTCTTACACTAAATAGTGCCCACCCCTAATTAAATATTTTTTATGCATCTCATGAGGGAATTTACAGCTTTTTACCTGCTGTCCCTAAGGACCTCTAGAACTCTCATCACCGTTCTGCTTGATCACTTTGAGCTTTAATGTATCCACTCCCAGTACAACTCATGCCAACTGCAGCTGAACCCTGGTGATATGCTGATACTGCACGGGGAGTCACTGTAAGGGGTTTAATTTTTTCTTTATAAGAAGTCTGACAGGCGAATAGTGGATTCCTCTGATTTCTCATCATGCCAGTTTGTGTTCAATCTCTTGAAAAGCCTTCAAGCATGAATGCACATCTATAAAAGATAAGTTCTAGTTTTCCAAGAGTTCTCAGGAATTATATTAGTTTGCTATCTGCAAGCACACATGCAGGGAAAATTTGGTTGCTGAGACGTCTTTGCTGAGAAAACAAAGACAAATTGAAAAAAGGGTGTTTTTTTTTTTTTCATATGGGCAGGGATGGAAGGGAAACAACAGCCTAAGCCTGGTTGGTGTCAATTCAGGATTTAGTTTTGTATATGAATGGCTTCCTCTTTGATTCCACATTGAAAATACTAGAAATGTAAAAGTGGAACAGGGCTCATAACACCCTGCAGATTTCATAGAATAATAGAATTGTCTGGGTTGGAAGATCATCAAGTCCAAGTCCCTTTGAAAGGGACTAAGAAAGGCTGTCTAATCCAAACACATGTGGAAATCAGGGATGAATAAAATGGGTTGCTCAGGGCCTTGGCCAACTAAATCTTTAATCGTTTCAATATGGTGATCCCACAGACTCTCTGGGATCCTGTTCCAATATTTAACGTGCTTTGCATTAAATATTTTGCTTGGACTCCTGGCTCTTTATGTCTCTACAAAGCCCTTGTGATCTTCTTTTGTTTCTTCCTGATGATTTACAGTCCACTTACCACTTCTGATAGTTTTCTGTCTGGCAACCCAACACCTCAGAAGAAGCACACACCTCCCACTTGTGAGACCACCCCCATTTCCAGCTCACAGAGCAGCACCAGGCACTCCTGGCAGTCTGCAGAGCAGCATTGTCCCTCAGGAGTCATCTCTTGGAGGAGACCTTTCATGTGCCACCAACTGCTCCAGCTGTCGATGGTTACTGGGTAGTGGTGCACCACCACCTTCCTTCCATAGGCCTCAGAGGTGATCCTGTAGCCCCTTGTCCTCTTGTTGTAACCACTGGTGCATTTCTGTCCTCCAGTTTTCGAGTGCTCTGCAAACACAGCTGAAGAGCTGCTTGACACTTCCTGATCTTCAGCCAGTTGAAGGCAAAAAGTGCAGGTACTTCCTAACAAGGAAACAGCCAACAGAAGCTAATTTTTGGGGAACAAACCACCATGAGTTCCCAGAAAATGATCCTCAAAGAAATCCCAACAAGTTTCCTACGCTCTGAAAGAACTGTTGAAGTCTTTTGACATATGTAAGTTAATAAAATAAACTATAGGCATTTATTCTGTTGCACTGTATATCAAAGAGTCCATATTTACATCTAGAAAGGAGCCAGGATTTATCTCCAGAAATGGGGACATTTAATTCATGCAGTAAAGGGGATTTAATTTTCCTTAACTCTGTCTAACTCAACTGTTTTTTTTGAACTTTTTTCCTTATAGAATCTGCACACATAAGCATCATTGCTCATCTCTCTTGGTTCAGTGTCTACAGAGGTTCTTTAAATTATAAGATTAGATTAGATGGCTTCATGATATATAAAGATGGCAGAAATAAGTCAGTCTCAGATGGAACATCAGTAAACCCAGCAGAATCCAGCCCTTGCCTCTGAACAGGTATTAGTGTGCTTCTGTCCCAGGACATTTTTCAGTGAGAAAGAATAAAAATGTGCTATCTCTATATAGAACTTAATGGTTTTATTCCAGTTAATGAGAGAGACCTGAGAACAGAACATGGATTACTGAGGGGGCTGGGAGATACATTTATATGTAGGCAGGTTCTGGAAGGACTTTTTTTTCCCCCTACACTCATTAACTTAGAAAAATTGTAATCAGTGTTAGCTGACCTAAGGAGCACATTTATATTTGCTCAGGCAGCAAAAATGCAGACAAGAAAATGTCTTTTTCAGCAACATAAAGACAGATGAGGCATACAAGTTGGCTCTAGAATAATAATTATATAACTAACTTAATTAGTCTCTGCTTCAATCAAAAGACAGTGTAATAACACTAGCAAGTTGGTTTATATCCATACAGACTCAAACATTTTAAAACAGACATGAATTTTTCTCCTGGGGGTTGGGTTATATTTATTGCCCTTGAAAGAGAGTAGAATATAGCGAAAGAGAATGAAATAAAAAATTATGGGCAAATATAAGACATATTTTTTATAAAGCAGTTCAGAAAGAGAATACCCAGTCCCCATATAATCAAGTCAAAGGTAAGAAGCAGGAAAGGCAGTGTGTTGTTTCTATTGCAGCAGTACTTGCAGAGACACAGGGTCCCCAGTGTATGAAGCACTGTTGAAGCCCTACGTCATTCCAACATACCCAGACAAGGTGAAGAAAGGGAGTAGCAAATAATGTCCTTATATTACAAGCAGAGAAATGAGGCTTCTCCAAAGTGACACAGGGAAACTTTGAAAGCAGCCAACTGGAACCTGGGTCTGTCACTTTGCAATTCATGAAAAAAACAAAAAAAGGATGTGAATGTAGGACAGATTTAATTTGAATGAGCACATGAAGGAAACCTCAGAGAAATGCAGGCAAGCATTCACAGCTGGCCACATAAATTACTTAGTTCCTGAGAATATTGATGTACTGACTTTAATCTCAGAATGCTCCCAGGAAGCTACAGGATTTTTCCTGCATTTCTCTGCATGGTGTGGGTTGTCACTGAAATTATTTCAATCTCACTCTAGCTGGTCAGGATATAGAGTATATATAGCTGCTTTTGTGAACTCTGAAAAAAATGCCACTCATGCATTCTGGAATACCTTATTGCAAATCTTTCAGAAATACAAAGGAGCACTGAACAGAAGGAATCATGGGATTGGCAGTGACAGTGCTTTTGTCTCTTCCAGCTAAGTGAAGGAAAAGACTGATATTCAGCAGAAAACTATTAAACATTACTTGTCTGTCTTTGCTTGCAACATCAGCAAAGGAGTCCTAGGTATCTGTTATTTTAAAGGCACCAACATTTGCTCATGAAGGAGGAATATCAATGAGGAAAGAATTCCTGATAGCAATATTGTATGGCAAGTAACACTGCACTTGTGAAGTACCTGTTAATTTGGAAAAAGAATGCATCTGCAGTAAATAAAATATAGCTAACCAGCAGAGTTAGAAGATCATGTGGGCAGAAACATCATCCCTTTGGGAAGAAAGTTTGTTTATGTATTTAGCTTTTTTATGTCTGAAAATTATATCACCTTCTCTTCTATTGCATGCGTTAGGAAAGAGTGCAAATGGGAACAGAAAGGAAAAAGATTACACAAGAACTCAGTCTTAACTTATGATTAACTTATTAATGATTGTCTTTGTTTAAAAAAATCAAAGAACTAAAGTTAAAAGAAACATAGCGTCAGAAACTTATGCGTGAAAACAAATAAATAACTAATATTTTTGCAGAGAAGGGTCCAGACAGTGTATGGTAAAACAAGTCTGTTTCCCATCTTTGTCTCTCCTTGTCTCTCACATACACCCTCACACACCACTGCAGTTAACAGACAAGAAGCTATCATGGAAAACAAAAGTTATCTTTAAATTTCATATGGATGGCTTGTGTCTTTTCCTCCAGAAAACATAGGAGAAAGGGTTTAGGCTGTTCTATTCATCCATTACCTTCTCACAAAAAATAGTGAAAATAAACTCTTTTTGAATGAAATTGTTTAAACCATACATACACCCATGTGAAAATACACACTCAAATTACTTCTGTAACAAATTAGGAAATGTATTTATTTATTTGTGATGAAAGAGGTTTTTTTTCCTTCAAATAGATGCATTGTGATCTGATTTTTTTTTTTTTTTATCTTGATGTTTTCCTTTTGGCATGTTGGTGAATACTGAAGAGTAGACTAGTTCCCTCTATCAAGAACATGAATGTGCCCCATTAATGTGTCCTTTGAGCCTACCCAGGACTGTCATCTTCTGACAAAAGATTCACCTTTTATTAGGTGGAGATTTGAAGGTTACATGTGTATATTCTCTGTAGTTCATTGCTTGATCAATTGATTAAAAAAAAAAAAATCACTCACCTTAACACATTATTTTAATACTTCTAGTACATAAATGTCTTTCCCTGACTTCAGTAGGTCCATCTGCAAATAAATTTACACATAGATATGTAGCAGATGTTGCCCTGATGTTACATATGAAATCAAGTAGATCATCCATGCCAGCAGTATTCTTTACTCTAGATCTGAAGATGAGAACTTTCATCTCCTTTGGATATTCTAATCAATAGAGATGCCTGAGAAATTAATGTGGCTCAATATATTTAGCAAGTAATTAGTAGGCAATCCAGTTTTGGACTTAATTAGTAATCTCAGAATAGCTGTAACCTCAGCATTTCATGAAGCCAGGAAACAATAAAGTTTACATGTTACTATTTAAATTCACTTCCTAAGAAATTATTAGTTAGCATGAATAAATAGTTAGCATTAATCCTGGTGTGTTTTGAAATGAAAAAAAATGTTTAATATGTGAATGTTATTAAAAAGTACGCTGTTGGGCAGAGTTACAAGTGAGTGAAAAGCAATTTTTCAATTACAAATAAGTGAAACGTTGAATAGGATTAGACTGTGGATTTTCCACTTGTTTTGGAGACAATTTTAATTATTGAAAATGAGGATTTTATGAGAAATGTTGTTTGTTTGTTTTCCCTGAATTTCTCAACATGCAAGAAACTGGAGAGAAATGTAAAGTTTTAAGATTTTCTAGATATGAAAGAAAAAGGAAAGTTTTCTTATTAGATGTATCATTTATGGTATGTAGATTTTCTTCACAAATAGCTGCTTTTTGCCTAACTGCAAGTATGTTGCAATACTACTTGCATGAAACCCCTACATGAACAGAATTTCCTGTATAAAGGAGAAAGGTCTGCTTTCAGTGCGCTTCAGTTATTCCTCAGCCTAATCTTATCTTGTTGCTTAAAGGCCAAATATCCTTTTAATGCTAGAAAGCCAGAGAGCTGCTGTGTCTCTGCCTATTTGGACTGTGTGAAATGTGTGCTTTATTTATAGATCATATCTCAAAATTGCTGAACGCACATTAACATTACATGCCTGAAGTTGCCTATATGGAAAACATTAATTGCTCTCTTAGCTTCATCTGAACTGTTTCACGGAGTGCAATAAGATATGAGTTTACTATTTATTCAAATAGAATTAAGAACTAAGAAACGGTATCATTACCATTACTCAAGAGTACCTATGAAACAAGTAGATATGACTCTGGGAGTTACAAGATTGAACATTCAGTGTGAACTCAGGAGGTGCTGTTGTTTTCTCATAGTATGTTTAATTAATGCACAATTACACGGTTAATGCATTAATTTTTACAGTCTGTAACTGAGAAATGTCTTCATGAATGTTAAGTTCAGTCCCTATTTAGGACTTGAATGCACATCAACTATGATGGCTCTAGTTAAATATTCCATTTAGAAACTCTATTAGAGAGTGCCATTCCAAAGCTGTACAATAGATCACTTGCACATTCATGCAACTCTCAAATAATGTCCAAATGAATCTTAATACACTGCAGAGAGAAAATTAAATCCAAATTAATTTAAATGATACACAGATCTACATCCTGAAATCATCAAAATAACAGTTTTCCTACATTTTCCTTAATTTTCATGTAATTGTTAAGGGTTTTTATTCAAGTCCTTGCCTTGGACAAGGAATAATACTTTAAAAATAAACAGCTTTTTTTTTTTTTTTTTTTTTTTTCCTCTCCTATCTGAAAAGTTTATTGAGGTTTTAATAATTCTACTGATCTTAGTGGAAAATGAGAAATGTAGGAAGTTCACATATTCTCATAGAGAGCTTTTTTTTTTAATGCCATGAGGTCCTCCCTAGTGGATAGGATTGTGGGTGAAATAAGAGTAGCCCTACAGAGAGAGAACTGAATCTGGGAGATTCAATTGATGGCAAGCTCGATATGAGCCAACAGCCAAAAGGAGACCCATCAAGCACAGTGTAGCTGGTGGAGGGAGGTGATTGTCCCACTCTGCAAAACACTGGTGTGGCCTCACCCCAGGTACTGTGTGCAGTTCTGAGAGCCCCAAATAAGAAAGAAATCATATTATTAGAGCGTGTCCAGAGGAAGGCAAAAAGGTGATGAACCGTCTTGAATGTCAGACTTAAAAAGATTGTCTGAGGTCACTGGGTTTGTTCAGTTTGGAGGAGGTTGAGGAGTGACCTCATTGCAGTCTACAGCTTCCTCAAGGGATGCAGTGGAAGGAGAGCTGCTGACCTCCTCTCTTTGGTGACCAGTGGTGGGACACGAGGGAATGAGATGGAGGAAAGCTTCCTTCAAAGGAAGATCGGATTGGACATTAAAAAAAGGGTTTTCACTGGGAAGGTCATTGCAACAGGCTCCTCAGAGAAGTGGGCACAGCATCAAACTTATCAGAGTTCAAGGGGCATTCTGGATGATGCTGTCAGTCCTGTGGCTTAGTTTTAAGTAGTCTTGTGAAGGGACTCCTTATGGATTCCTTCCAACTTGAGATATTCTCTGATAGCAAATCCCTTCAATACTGAAGCCATCCTAACAACCAGCTTTTCTGCAGATGCATCTTCTGTAAGGTATTGTGTTCCAGCTACATGTAACATTAGTTTTGTGGATTTCACTATCCTCACTAGTATGTTTTAATACCAACATTATAAGACAGGTAATAAAACAAATTAATAAGTTAAGAACTACTTTACAAGCAGGAATGCTCTGTGTCCTGACAGTTATAACAATGCTTCAGGTGGAAGTAGAACCTTATTCAGAGATACCCTAGGACTGCAACATTATAGTACTCTTCTGTATAAAACGCCGTAAAGAATTTTTCCTCAATTAGCAGAACAAGACCCTTAAAAATATAATGTTCTGATTTATTTGGCATTGAAAAAATTAATATGTTTAGGAGATACCTCACTAATGGAGTCCTGCGTATCAAAACTTCATCACTAGGCATTCTTTGTATTTATTATTGTATTTCAGCTTGCATGATATATCAAGTGCAAACAAGAGTATCCTGCATGCTCTTCCATTCATTTGTTCCAGCTAAATGTTCTTCCTCATGTTCATCATTTAATCATACAAAAGATCAAATATTTGCTGGAAATAAGAATAGTCAGGAAAGTAGGTCAAGACCAGAAAATAAACAGCAAGTTTTGGATTAAAAAGAAAAAAAACAAACAAAAAGCCCAACACTGAATTATTGATTTTCATAGAATTAGACCATAAAATACCAGGCTTGGAAGTGATTTTTGGCAGTCGGTTCCAAATGATTCACTCCTAAGACCCAAATCACTCATTCCAGACGTTTGTATAGCTGCTCAAACCTCCTGTGTGCTCTTGCCAGCTCAGTCATTAGATGACTGCAACCTTGGAGACAAATTAAAACATTAATTTTCATCATTTTTCTGGTAACTTTACTTTTCAGAAATCAGGAGGCTTACTTGACTCAATATAGCAAGGTATAACTGTGACAAATAATTTTCTGCAATCTGTCAGTGTAATAAAGACCACACAGATTCCCACATGGTAAGGAAATACTAACTGACCTGAATATATTGCATTTCTTGCAAAAAAAGAAAACAAAACAAAAGAACCCAAACAAACAAAAGAACAAGAAAACTAATTGTGCAGAAAACTGCACAAAAGGACACTACTCTTTCTCTGGGAGACATTCAAAACGCACCTGGACACATTCCTCTGTGACCTGCTGTAGGTGACCCTCCTCTGGCAGGGGGGTTGGACTCGATGATCTTCCAAGGTCCCTTCCAACCCCTCACTTTCTGTATCTCTGTGATTTTTTTCACTAGGGATGTTTTCAGAATGGATGTGATTGCAGAGAATGCAACCCAATAGAAGAAATATGCAAAGAAAAAAATACGAAATAATAGTAGGGCATGAAGATATGCTTTCCAGTGTGTTACAGAGTGGAGAGAATGTGTGAGGAATGAGAGTGGAGGAAGAGTGTGAATGGAGGAATGTCTGAATGGTACATTCAGCACCACCTAGTTGCAGGTAGGAATACTGAATACAATTTTAAGAAGTTAATTTTTGAAGAGGCAGAATGACACTGGCTACATGATGTTAAGGAGAAGAGAACTGAAGAGAACATCACAGAAACAAGTAAGCACAGATGGATTACTTAGGAGAGCTTCTGCCTTCCTTCAGGGCAGCATGCTGGAGCTGTGCCCTCTGCTGTAGTTCAGTCCTGCAACACATGGAAGGCAATGTAATACTTTCTGTGACATAAAAGCATGACTGTGGTAGTAACTGCATTATTTTCTTGACTGATTCCTAAACAGGTAGCCAGTAACCAGCAACAGACAAGTGGCCACTGAGGATAACAGACTTCACGTATGTAATCTTAGTATGCAGTAGATCAACGATCAGATTTGAATTTCTGCAGAACATCTTGGACCTGAAGAAGTTGCACAGGTGATCCTCTACAAGGTAAAAAACTTTTCAACCTGACTGCACTATAAAGCTCATATACCTTGCACATAAAACTTCTTCCCTTTCAAGAGGGGTACACTTAAAAACCATTGTACTTTTCCTCTTTCCATTGAAGTACAGGCTTTTGCACTCTTTAAAGTGAACTGTTCTGAAAAATATCAGCTTTTCAACTGTGGCTAATCCATATTGTTGCTTCTGTTTTTTTGGCTACCACCTGGACAATTGTTTTGTTTCAAAGTTTAGCCCTTGTCATCCATCTACATTTATCTTGGGCTCTGTTCCCTCCTGTTCTGCACTAGTGCAGGTGGTGACAATGCCATGGTGTGGTGTGAGCTCTGAGTTTGCAGAAGATCTGTGCTAAAAGCTTTGTGAACTTCTTATTTCAGGTTAGCAGACTGTGAACTTCCTCCTACAGCTCAACAAAGGAATTTGATTTCTCTGTTGAGCTGGCAGAACCTATTGGAGGTCTGTGTGATATTTCACTGTCAATTTGAAGAAGAGCTTGGAACTGAAGGAAACAACTGGTGATGCTTTATGCAACATGAACACTTCTTTGGGTTTCCTTCTCACCTGAAAATAGTACATAGGCAAATGATTAGAGTAGCAGATGTGACCTCTGACGTCAATTCTATTCCTGGACCATTTAATGGAATAATCTATCAGAAACAGAGCGTAATGACAGGCAAGTGATGCATATGCAAACAGCTTGTGATGTCAATCCAACCCCTCCTGTTTTGTACCAGGCAAAGGTTACTGTGGCAATGAATGAGTCACTTCTCTCTTATCATTACCCTGTTCAGTAGTTAAGGCTTGTTGAGAAGCTCCAACCAAATTATCTAGTCCTGGCTGTCATCTCAGACCTTGTACTTCATGCTTCCTGGCAACTTCATGATATGTACCATGACAGGCACCTGTGCACTTCACTTGCTGTTCCTCTAGATTGAGAAGTCAAACATCCCTCCTGTAGGAAAGGTTTATTTTGTAGCCTAAAGTTTGTCTATAGTGCTAAAATTAGATATTTAATTTTTTAAAAAAAATTTAAATTTATGATCTATGTTTTTTTCAATTAACCATGTGTGGGTTTTGATAGCTTTTCTTAATCACATGTTATAACAAGCAGCTTTAACTTGCATGGGCACTCCATGAAATGTCTTCTAGATCAGCATCAATTTTGATGTGATTGTCTACTACAGCTTCTTTGATTCCTTGAACACAAGCATGGACATGAAAGTGATGCCTGTCTAGTGTGTATTTATATTGCTGAAATGAAGATGTTTCTCTGAATTCCCCATTTAATTCATGTTTATCTATAGATACTTCTAGTACATTATTCAACTCATTTTTTAAAAGACATTCAAGACAGATCAGGTGAGATGCTCAGAAAGTTCCTATCTCTCTCCTTTTTTTTATATGGCAAATCCAAGGTGACCAGGCTCACATACACACATTGCTGATATTACATTTTCAGCTTCTGGTTAGTCAATATCTCTCGGATAAAATGGCTGGTGGATTACATTAGCTTCAGTTTTGTTATCACAGGTTCCCCACACATCTAAGTATCACTTGTGTAACTGAAATGGGAGGCTGCATTGTATAGTGGTGCACCCAACTTAGTGGTAGGCACCATGCAGATTTTAGCAGGTATGAATGTCAGATTTAGACATGTGCAACCAAAAGCTGGATTCTGCTTATAACAGACTGCACAGGTCTAATAATTTGGCGTTGTTCTGTTCTGTTGTAATGGGTTTCCTTTTTACTACATGAGAAATAAAGAAAAACTAAGTATGCTGCCAAAAATAAGCCAGAAAGGAATAAAAGCTTTCTCTTACCACAGGCAATGCTTAGCCAAACTGTCTAGAGTAATCACTGAAACAACTTTAAATACTCATTTTGTCATCTTATTAATGTTTAATGTATGATGCAGAATATATTCAAACTTCAGACTGCTGGACACTATCTTCTCACATAACTTGAGGCACACAACTAAACTGTGCATGCAGTTTCATTATGCTTTCCTTATGCTTTGTATCCAGTGATGAAAGACAGAATGCAGATAGAAACTTAGATCTTAGACAAAGTTTAAAGTTCCCCTCAGTTTCACGCTCTGTCTATCTTGATTATAAAATGTGACTGTGATCCCTTTCATGTTTTATCAGCTAAGCCTTTATGTTCATGATACATGTCTACTCCTCTGATAGTTTAAATTCTTTCCTTCAGTCAGAACCTCTGGAACACAACGAGAGTAGAGATAAAATTGCTATGCTCAGGATCATGTGTTTCACCATGAACATGGTAAAACATAGCAGCCATTTACAGTACATCTTCATCCTATCTGTTATAAGAATTTGAATCATCTCTTTGCAAGTAAGAAGAAATAGTTCAAATAATACCCATATAGGAGTTTGGCAGCAGCATATGAGTCCAAGTGTTTAATTGCAATTACAAGAGAAAACAAAACACTGTATTATCAAAAGACTTAAATTTATTTCTTACCACCAAAGTTTTGAGCGTTTGTCACCAACTATTCACAGGTGAATTCTTGGCCTATTCCACATTGAGTCCTGGCATGATGAAGCAAAAACTTGGATTGTTCTGACCACATTTGATGCTCCCAGCTATGAGCACTCCAACAGAAAAAGGAAAGAAGGAGAAGGGGGAGGGGTAGGGGAAACGGAAGGAGAAGTTCCTGGTCACTCTGTCATCTACACTGGCCAGTACCTACTTGGGTTTAGTGTGCTTCATTTTGGGGTACTTGCCTTCAGTTCCTTTGTATATATTAGTGAATGGAGGAAGAGGCCAGTTTGCTCCCAGAATTTCTCCAGCATACAGCTGTGGTGCAGATAATACGTGCATCCAACCAGAAAATTCAAAATCAATCTGCTTCCCCTGATTTGAACATTAGCTCTGTGATGCCATATAGTGTTGACAACTCATCCAAAGCTATATGCTGATTTCTACAATAGATCAGTATGTCACTTACCCTTAATTAAAGTGGTCTTGTTCATCACAATAATCCATACTGGTTTGACAACCCTGGTCAGGATCTTATCAGTTTTGAAATACATGTCCATAAAAAAGACCACAGAAGTTTTGTGAATGTGTTTTAATTAAGAGTATTCCAATTAATGAAAAAAGATGAAAAGCAGCATCATTAAAACTGCTCTGAAATGCTGACGTGATGGGTGCAACAGCCCTTCTGTGATGCTTTTCCTTCCAGCTGAATGGAGATCACATGAATGCACAGACATTCACCAGATAACTAGCTGCACAGCTCCATCAGAATTCAGGAGCAGAGTCTTCACAAGTAAATTCAGTCTGCCCAGAGATGTCCCCAGGCAGAGACTGGCCTGAAACCATACCTATAATCCACTCCAGCCTCAGAAAGAGAATGGCTGCATGCAAGTTTTGGTCCACCCACTTAGGCTCTTGGCCTCTGCTAGTCTCAGACATACCAGGAAATCCTTCAGGATGACCCCAGTCAACATGAAACAAAACTCTGCCAGAGACTGCTCTGATTATGATTTTTTTAACACTATAGATTAATAATCTCAGGTATTGTTTAATAGACTAGTGCAGACCTGTTCAGCCAGTTCTACAAACATCCAGTAGCAGGTAAGAGTGCTCTCTTCATTAATGTCTTTACAATTTTCAGGACTTATTCTTATCTTAAGATGTTAATCTCTTACTAGAATATCATAATTTTTTCCCTTGGTGCCTATGATTCATAAAAGGGAAATGGTAATACCTCCTTTTCTCAGATTATGCATTTGTTGGTGAGGGACTTGAGAGCCTCCAGGCAAGAAGCTCTTAGTCCTGATATAGGCCTTTAGAATAATTAACTATAAGAGTTATTTTCCCCTCCCATAAAATCTTCACAGTTATCCTGCCCACAAAAAATGCATGATATAAAAATTACTGATTTCAGATTTTGAATTATATGAGAGTTGAAAATCCAGAGAATATTGCAGTGTTTAAACTAAATTTTGATGCTGTATTTGACTCTGTTAATTTCCTTTCTACTTTTTAACAGTTTGATTTATTTCTGAACTGTGAATATTTTTGAAGGTATTGAATGGGACATTTGAACATCTTCAGACCACTCTTTTTTTGAAAGAGAGTGAAAAGTTTATTTAGAATTAAATGCAACACATCTTCCTCAGATCTACAGATAGTAATAAACCTACATGCAATGCAAATATTTTTGCCATTTGTGAAATCTTTTCAAAGACTATAGTGAATATTCATGTTAGTTAATGCTTCTCTTTGACTTTTTGGAAGAGGAAGGGCTTGTTACTATGAAAACTTCCATTTAATTAATTGAAATGTGCTTGTTGGCTTTTTTTTTCTTTTGTTCTTCCTCAATTAATTCAATGTCACTCCTGCTAAACACTGAAGTTGGTGGGCACTGATCGTTTATGGAGAAACAGGCATCTCTAAGATGGTGAGTTTATTTTACTTAAAGCTTGCTTTATCTGCTGCAAAATCAGTTACTGCACAAGTCTGGAATTAATGTTGATGCTACATAATGAAAAGGCAGCCTCAGCCTCTGCTTCATTGCTCCATTTTCCCACCAACCCTAAACCTCACAACATTTTAACAGCACATTCCAAGTGTCAGTGCTGCTGATACTTTGTGAAATGAAAGTATTGCATAAGGGACATGACAATACTTCCATGCTTACAGGCAACCAAAAAAATATCAGGAAATCTCAAGCAAGTTTCCACGTGAATACTCAGGGAAAAAGACTCAAGAAAGATCTTTGCATTGCACAAGTCATTCAATTAAGTTGTTCATTGGTTTTAAATGGATTACTGCCATGATGTGGTAAATAGAAACTGCATAAAGCATTTATCTTTTATTTAAATGTCAGTTACTTAATCTGCTTTTCATTATACATTAAAGTAATGATCATCCTGTTTATTAGTGTTAAATATTTCATAGACTTCACAACACTGTATAACTTACTATGGATGAATAGAGGTCATTATGTTACCCATTGTGTAAGACTTTATCAGCAGCAGTACACATGGAGAGAAAGCAGGAGAAAAATAGTCATGGAAAAAGAGTCCTAGGTAGTATAATCTGTTTGAGGAATCACTGTGCTGTATCTCTGTTTTCCAATTAAAAAAAAAAAAAACTAAAATAAAGTAGGAATTGCACTGTAATTTTTATGAACTATATGTCTAGAACTTGCATCTGGAAATAACCTAAAGCAATTTACAAATAGATTTACAACCAATATGCAGAATAAAGAAGCCATTACAATCACAAGCAAAATACAGATAACTGTGTTGATGAAATGTGACTGCAGTTTAAGCAGAAGAGACCAATATGATGCAGCAGTTTAGGAAAACACATTGCTCTATAATGTAAAGCACAAAGAAATACATCCAGAAATTAAAAAGAACATATAAAATTTAAACTAAGCTTGAAAAGACACAATGACTAAAGACAGTTATATGCCTGTTCACGCCAACAAATAACTTTGTTATTTGGGGTTTTTTTTTGCCAGAATTTGCTCAGACTTTCATAAAATACCTGGTTTCAGAAAAACAAAACAAAACAAACAACAACAGAAAAGCATCTTCAATTTTTTTTCAACATAGTACTGAATTGTCAAAACTCAAATTTTCTGATCAGTTTTTTCAGCTAAAATTAAAGCTAAATAAATTGAAAATTTAAGAACAAGCACACACAACCCACCATCCCCCAGAATCTTTTAAAAAATAGTGTTAGATCTCTTCCTGAAAGACAACACAACAAAAAACCTCTTCCCACTAACAGTAGAGATGATCCTGCCCCTCTCCTCCCTAATGTCAAAATAAGGGTTTAAATGCTCTTGTGAAACACTTGCTGAAGTGGTAATGGTCACTAGTGTTGTAATAGAGCATATATGGTGAGCAATTAAAAATTAAACAATTCTTTGTGGCTTTCATGGATGTTTATATATATTTCATCAGGAAAACATTGAGATATATATGCTGATTTTCTGGAATGCCTTGCTTTGCCTGAGTACAGTACAGAACTTGTCAATGCATTGCAAGCATTTCAGCTGAGAGGGATCCCATAGGTCATTGAATCCAATTTATTACTGCTGCATGATGTCTCAGGTTCTTTTGTAAGCTCATTCCAAGGCTGCTTTTAAAATAGACATTTTTTCTGGCTGATTAGTTTTGGGTTTTTTGCCTCCAACATTTCAGTCACTCATATAAGGAAGTTACTATCATGGAAAAAGAGGAATTAATAGTCTCAAATGCTGTTGTTTCAATGGCTGTAAAAATTTGGGATGATACTGGAGTTTGAAATATTTCTTATTATCTCTGGGTACAACACAGCATCTTTGGAAGCTCCCTCCCCTCAGCTGTTCACCTTTTCCAGTCTCTTCTAATAGCAATAATAATTTTATTTGTTGTCTATCTACACTTAGTTCCACATAACTCTCACCCATCTCCTCCTTTTCTCTTCCCCCACTCCCCACCCCATCAGGGAAGAACTCCAAAACTATGACAGCCACCAAACTGGGAATTAACAATATCCTCTCAAATTCACTGTGATGTGTCAAAAAGCCCAAATAAAGAACTACGAACATTTCCTTAGCAGAGCAGCAGGAAAAGAGTAGCAATCTGAATTAGAAAAGAAAAGGAAATTGGTTCCCAAGTTGCTGAAGTCTATTTTTCTTCTGTAAAGGTGGAGCACAGCAGCAAGCAGCAGCAGAGTGCCTCAGTACCATGTCCCCAAATATCCATTTAGCTCTGAGCTACTGAGACCTCAATGAGGTTGTATGCCAGAAGGCACAGGAGGGAGTAAGCAAAAGAAAGTTGTAAGATGAGGGAACAGGAACTTGACACTCTGATTGCATCCAAGGTGAGATAAGTACAGAAAATATTAGAAAAAACAAGCAAGCAAGCAAACAAACAAAAAAACCCAACCAAGAAAAAAACCAGAAGATGAATGGGTTCTAACAACAAATATTCTGAGGTAAACATTTTTCTCCATGGAAATTATCATGCATATCATGGATTTGCCAATGTAAGCAGGAATTTTTTTTGGCTTGTGTGGGTTACTCAGTCTGGATTATTGTGTTCAGAGTATAACTTCATTTGTACTCCAGGTCTTATTCAGAATCTTGTAACTGGCAGGATTTTTAGTCCTGGTCTCTCTCAAAACAAATCTGCTGAATGATAGAGTGAAATACCATACATATCTTCTACAGCTTTTTATATTTTGCCCAGTCCAGCATATTTCTGCAAATTACTTTTTTTTTGCTTAATTTAAAAAATAATCTTAAAATGAATGAATAAATAAATAAATATATTATTTGTTCCTATTTCAAAAGCAGAGTAATGGTCTTTTGTAAAAAGAAAAAAAACCCAACAAGCTAAGACTTCAGGGCTTGAGCACTATCTGTGGCTTCCTGCAGGGATGTGACGATGTTTAAGTGAGATCCTTCTGCACAAAACACTATTGTGTAAACACCTGATGAGTCTTCTGCAGGAGATAAGGAGAATCGAACTTTAGATTAGAAAGGCAGTCTGGATACCTATCCCAGGGTTAAATACCCGTTCTGTGGTCACAGGAGTTGGCCATCTGTGAATATACTCCATTTCACACACATATTTCATTTCACACACCACAGTCTCTGTGCTGCTGTGCAGCCAGGGGAGCACAACCAGCTCGTTTCTGATTATTTAGAACATGAGTTTCATGGGCACTCGAGCTTTATTTGCTCTACAGAATTTGTCTCTTGTCTGTAAAACAGGGACAATCTCATGTCTTTAGAGAGCAATTCCTTTCCTGGGCACCAGGGTCACTTGATACTCTTTTAATCATCAACTACGGATTAGGCAGCGCAAATAATAATCTAAATGCAAAATAATGTAATAGATATTTTAATTTCAAATGTTGCAGTACCCTTCTATGAGTGAAAGCAGAGGTTTTTCTTCTTGCAGGCACTTCTGCCTTTACCCATATTCTAGGTTTCTTTACCCCAGTAAAATAAATTATTGGAATTCACCAGATTTCATCTCCTGGCTACCGTTTTGTATAAAACTTAGGACAGACTTTTACCCAAAAAAGTATCACAACTACTCATTAGCTTTCTTTGAAATTCAGTAGCAAGTCAGTTTTGCTTATCTGGAAACTAGCAGTTTGAAAATGGTAATGATTTCATACAAGAAAACTTTTCAGCTCAGTCTTTCGATGTCATCTGGCTGTCACTGATGGCTTTTCACTCATGTCTTTAATACACTGGAGTACCACTGCCTTGAAAAGCTATTAAGGTTAACAAATGTGATCAGATACACATGTTTTGTAGACACTGAATATGCACAATTGTCTTCTTTATGTCCCTTCACAATTTTAGGGTAAGGACAAGCCTATGGAAAATTAAGGATGACAAGAAAGGTTATTAAAGAAAAAGATTTTATTTGGTTTAGTTATAACTAGAACAGTAGGAGATTACGAATAGCATGGTGTTTGACACTGGTAATAAGGTAAACAAATCACATTGTTTTCCCCCTAACTCCAGCTGTTTTGAATGAATAACTAAAAGAGTGAATAAAATAAGCATATCTGTTAAAAACAGAAAGAGATCAGCTGACTATTCACTGTCACAGGTTGGCAGACACCTGTCTTCCCCTCTCAGCCAGCACCCTGCTAGAAGAGGCTACTTGCAACTACCTGCTGTGAACAGCTTGGGATAAATTAACTCTTAAGTTGTATCTCTTACATTCTAATGTTAGAAAAAAAGAGAAAAACATTTTTTACCTGACCATCTAGAATGTTTCTTTTCATGTTTCCCCTCAGACTGAAATCAACATAGCTCCCCTAAAAGCAGACATTTCATGTCTTTGCAGTTGGTGTTCTTGTCCATCCTTCTCACAGTTTATACAGGTGTGACCAGAGAAGACAGCATTCCCTTTGTAAAATGACCCATTACTATTTGTCCTCTCTTTGCTTGCAAGACTCAAAGCTGCTGAGTGTGACTCAAGGATTCATCCTGACAAGTACAAGCAAGTTCCTTCTGGTTGTTTGCCTGGTCTGTACCAGGAGCCTGAGAGGCTGAATATGTTCTACAGACTCATATTTACACACTGCTGTGGAAGACTGTCTCTTTTAAACTCTCACTGCCCTTAGCAGAACCAGTTTGTTTCACTGCCAGATCGTATCAGCTTGATGCTGGCCAGGCGCCTCTTCATCATCATCTGGAACCTCTTCTTCTCACTTTTCACCGGGTGTGTTTCGGGGTTTGATTTGCAGTGCAGAGGAGAAAGCTGGCTGCTGCAGACTGCCTCCCAAGAAACAGCCCTCCTGGTCTTGAAAGGAGGGTCTGAAGGCTTTAGGCACTCAATGCTCTGCTTAAGTTCACTGAAAGGGCTGGATGAGCTCCTTACAAGAGGCTTGTTCTTCTTCCTCTGGGACAAGAGGATTTTAAGCTCTTCAGAGTCATGCTGAAAAAAGAGAGACTCTTTCCTCCTGGTATTGGGACTCTCACCCAGTGTGAGAAACCCATATGGGGTGGTGATTTTGGAGAGGTGGGGCAAAGACAGGGCAGCTCTGGTTGCCGGGTCAGAATGGTGTGCAGCTCTCTCCAGGTCTCCAGGGAAAACCACCCTGTCTGTAAAGCAGAGAGTTCCTCTCCTGTCCAGGCTCTCTCCTTTGCACAATGTATCTTTTCTGATACAGGATTCAGATTTGCTTCTGGTAGTTCTGTGCTTTTGAACGACTTCATCAGAGATTTCTCTCTCAGGAGAGTTCTCTGTAGCGTCTTCCTCTGGCTCCTGTTGGAAAGAAATATGCTCTATGTCCAGAGAAGGGATGAAAAATTTAGGGATGCGATCAGGAGTCATGACAATGTTGAAAATGTCCTTGTTTTTCTGAGCAACTTTTTCTTCAGGAGGTGGCTTGCTGGTTTTGAAACTTGTCCAAGTAAGCAAGCTTTCTATAGCACTTTTTATGGAGAGCTGAGATGTACCACCAGGCACCATGGTTTCAGGCAGCAGTGCTGTCTTAAAAAAACCCGATGCTGTCTGCTGATTGAATTCTCACAGCACTGATTGCAGGTGTGGGACTCATTCCTGCTTATAAAACAAAGCAAATGACGTCTCCTGATAGCTAGATGTCATTGGCATGGTAACCAAAGATAAAAAGGCTTTTACACTCCTACTTATATGCTTACAGTCTGATTCATATTGCACCATTACCTTAAATAAGTTTAAACATTTGATTTAATTATTTTTAAATGCCAGCTTGGTACTGGTGCCCTATATATTTCTGAAAAATAATGGATACAAACATACCTGTAACTTTCAGATTATTGGGATTTTGTTATCTGTGCTATTACACACACTTATGATTCCTTAGTTGAGCTTACAATAAATCATATTACAATAAATCATATCACATTGAAGATTGTGAGAGGAAAGTCTAGAAAATGAGGGATCAAACAATTATTGCACTAGCATTTAGAAATTCATCACCGGGGACTTCAAATTACTTTATCTGATTCTGTATGTTCAGAGGATATAAAAAGGAAAATAAAAAAGGGCAGCTCTTCAGAGGAGTCTCAGGTTAGGTATCTTCTCAACTAGACACAGCAGCTTGAAATTGCTGTAGGAAATTCTGCTGATGCTTTATTTACTTCTTAGACTTTTGGTAAGAGCTTCATCCCAGCACACTGGTCTACAGTCACCAATGCAATTTGAAGCTGCACTGCAAGCAGTGGGTGGAGAAACCACTGTGGGTGATTTCTCATCAATATCAGACTGCACAGTCCTTCATCCAGCTGTGCTGTAATATCTTTTCTTACTATCCTATTTTGGTGTGGGACACTAATTTGCCTCTAGTCTGTCTCACCTTAAATGTATAATTTCTAGGAAAGACATGGAGAATGTAAAGAAATGCATGAACATAATCTCTTGGGTTTCATCTCTGTTGAATCATAAAATCATAGCATGTTTTTAGTTGGAAAAAAATGTCCAGATCATCAAGTCAAACTGTTAACCCAGCACAGTGCCAAAGCCACCACTAAACCATGGCCCTAATAACCACATCCACATGGCTTTTAAATAACTTCAGGAATGGTGATTCCACCATGGCACAGGTCAGGCTGTTCCAGTACCTGACAACCCTTTCGGTACAGATTTTTTTCCTCATATCCAATCTAATCCTCCCCTGACACAACTGGAGGCCATTTCCTCTTGCTCTATGGCTAGTTACTTGGGAGAAGAGAACAACCACCCCCTGGCTTCAGCCTTCCTTCAGGGAATTGTAGAGAGTGAGAAGCTCACCTTTTTGCCAGACTGAAAAACCCAGTTCTCGCATTTTACTCTTGTAAAATTTGTTCTCCAGACCATTCCCCAGAATGGTCTGCCCTTCTCTGGACAACCTCCAGCCCCTTGATGCCCTTCTTGTTGTGAGGGGCACAAAACTGAACCCAGGATTCAAGGTGTGGCCACCGAGTATGGGTGGGATGACCGATGACCCCTGCACTGGTCCTGCTGGCCACACTACTGCTGACACAATACATGACCAGTTCTGGGTTGGGTTTTTGCTTAGGAGCCTATGAAGGAACCCTAGTTTTGGTGACATTGAGGGTGCCTCTTACTACTGGACAGCTTGAAAGCACAAAGTAAGCGCGTCTACCCCTGCCCTCCCCCCCAGTTTTTACAGTGTGAAGCCCACAAAGTGTGCTTTTGCATTTAACTTTTACACATTCTATTCTGTTAATGTTCCCACCACTCATGTTTATCTTTTGCCGTGCTTTGAGGCCAGAATTTCAGTCTTCATAATTCAGCCAGAGGTATCAAGATATTCAAGAAATGTTGACTTCACCATATTCAGTTTTCCACTCATTTGTCTCTAGTTTTGACTACAGAATTTGGGTGCTGTTTAGTCCAGGTACATGTCAGGAATTCGTTATACAGCACTTACCATTCTTGGTATCTTGAAAATAGGAAATGTCAGTGGAAAGACTTTCTTGCCATTTTTGGAAGCTATAGACTCTATTTGTCTCTGTACTTTATAATTTTCCAGCAAGTGGATTTTTATTTACAAAGCTGATAACAAGTACAGCAGCAGATGTCATTTTAACCCCCTACATCCTAATCCTCCAGTCATTTTTTACCATAACCATACAGTGTGTCAACAAGAAATAATACCTTTTATTCTTAGATTTTTAAGGGAACCTGTACTGTCATAGAGAATAACAACTTTGAGAACAGTCACTTACCTGGACTCTCCACTTCCATGATACTGGAACAGCTCTTCCTCCAAGCAGTTTCTAAGACAACAAAGCCAAAACAATCTGGAAAGCACTTGTGAAACTATGTCCCTTACTCCTAGCACAAAGATTATATCTTTCTTTGGACGCTTTGATTTAGGGAGTGGGGGTTTCAGGTTAGAATTTTTTTCTTCAGTTTCTTTCCAGAAGAGGAAGCTTGCTTCCCAAAGACCCACAGGTATAGCTTTACTTTCCTTCACATTTTTAAGCTAAATGAAATTTTGATAGCACAAACATACATGAACTCAAACTTACACCGCTATAAAACTAAGACTCATATACATCTTGTGTATCTATACACACATACCCCATACACATGCTCATATATGTAACTGCATACATATCTATACATGAGCCTTAGGTTTTTGCATATGAGCCTTTCATGTATATATATGCATACATGTATACTTATTTTTGTGCAGGCATATGTAATCTGGAGACTTCCTTATACTAGTCAAAATACCAACTTCAGAATAACTCTGAATCAGAAAAATTGAAAAAGGTGTTGCTAGAACATTTGTTTTAAGGCTCTCAAAAATAGACTTTGTGGCCTTTCAGTACAAAGTTTATTTTTAAAATCTTCATCATTACACATAGTGATATAGATTAACACTTATTCTTCATCCTCTATTATTTCTCTTCAATCTAAGAAAAATAGAAAAATATCAAAATATCCTCTTTTAGCTTCAGGAAAAATAGAGAATTAAATACAACTGCAGCCAATGAAAATATCCAGAGCCTTTACTAAGGTTTATATTAAAATCTGCTATACAAAACGAACAGTGTGAAACAAGACAAGTGGCAGAATCCTGGGAAAAAAATCGAAGTATAAGCACCTTAAATACTATTTATATTATAAACTCCAAGTAGAACATTTTCTGCCCCTCATTTCCATTATAATCTCACTAAACAACATAACTCATCATTTCTTTCTTTTCACATAATGGAATCAGGACCTTTTCAGTGATTTCTTCACCCAGGCTCAAAAGCAAAAATAGACATTTGGATGTCTGATACAGTATTTTCTCTGCAGAGTTCAACTATTAAAATGCAATTTTGAAAGCTTTCTAGAGAATAAGAGTTTCACCTCTGGAAATTGCACACAGCTAGAAAATGGCTCTGCCTTTCAACTTTCCTGCAGAGAATGCATATTTCTCATGTCTATGAATACACAAATGCTTAGTACTTCCACTGAGCTTTTCATCTTTGACGTGTACTAAGAACATTAACTAATTAATCTTCACATCCCCCTGAGGGGTAAGTATTATCCCTGTAATGTTTGCTTTGCACAAAATAAGGAGAGATGAATGGAAATTCCTCATGCTCATGCTCAAAATAGAGTTGTAGAGATGAAGAAAGAGCACTTTTCTAGTTTCAAGGAACTTCTGAATTTGTCTGGCCTTTCATTTAGTTTTGGCTCCTAGATGTCCTTTGTCTTCAGTTAATGACAACTCTTCCACAATGGTGTGGTTTTGACCTGGATTCATTTGTCTAGTTTAACTGAGGTTAAATTAAGGTAATTGTCTTGTCACTTGGGGATTTTGCATTGTTATCACCTTCGACAGTGGTCTTCTGCTAACCACAGGGTCTGTTTGTGATGAGATCCCAAGGCTGAGTGACACAGCCTAGCATGCAAGCCTAGACCCAGCCAAGTGGGGTTAGATCAGGGTCTTCAGAATCACCAGGCCATATGTTGTATTAGTGTATGTCTCACAGCTTCCTACTGAGAAAGGAATTCCTCCAAGTTAAATCTAACTGGCAGCTGGTCACCAGTGGTGTTCCCCAGGACTCAGATTTGGGGCCAGTTCTGTTTAAAATCTTTATCAACGATCTGTATGAAGAGACGAAAGAGTACCCTCAGTCAGTTTGCAGGTGATGCCAAGTTGGGTGGGAGTTTTATTCTAACTGAGGGTGAAAATGCTGTGCAGATGGACCTGGCTAGGCTGGATCAATGGTCTGAGGCCAATTGTATGAGGACCTGCACTTGGGTCACAACAACCCCATGTGATACTACAGGCACTGAGAAGAATGGCTAGGAAGTGCCCAGAGGAAAAGCACCTGGGGGTGTTGGTCAATATCATCTAAATACGAGTCAGCACGTGCTCAGGTGGAAAAGAAGACCAAGAGCATCCTGGCTTGTACTGCACTGGTGTGGGCAGCAGGAGCAGGGCAGGGATTGTCCCCCTGTGCTGGGCACTGGGGAGGCTGCACCTTGAATCCTGGGGTCAGTTTTGGGCCCCTCAGGACAAAAAGGACATTGAGGGGTTGGAGTGGGTCCAGAGAAGGGCAAGGGAGCTGGGGAAGGGTCTGGAGAACATATCTTAACAAGAAGTGGCTGAGGGAATTGGAGATGTTCAGGATGGTGAAAAGGAGGCTGAGGGGAGACCTTGCTGAGGGGAGTTTGGAACAAGAAGGGTGTAGGTCTTTTCACAAGGAAAAAGCAACAAAACAAGAGGAAGTGGCCTCAAGTTGTGTCAGGGCAGGTTTAGATTGGATATTAGGAAAAAGTTATGAACTGAAAGGGTTGTCAGGCACTGGAACAGGCTGCCCTGGATAGTGGTGGTGTCACCATCCCTGGAGGTTTTCAAAACATGGGTAGACACGCTGGTTAGGGCCATGGTTTAGTGGTGGCCTTGGCACTGTGCTGGGTTAACAGTTTGACGTGATGATCTAAAAAGTTTTTTCCAAGCAAAAAAAGGCTATTATTCTAACCTGGGGTTCCTAGTTATTATAAATTTTACATAAGAATGTAAAAATTAAATATAAGAAATAAAAATGTTACATAAGAAAATAAAAATTTTTACATAAGAACTAAAAAAGTATTATATAAGAAATTTTTTTGGTCAAGTTTAATCATACAATGGGCACCAAAGGCTACCAGCTCTCCTGATCTCACAGAATTAATTCTTGTTACCTAACAGAAATAGCTGTAGCAAAAAGAAAAAAAACACAAAACCTACCATATCCCACACTGTGTGAACACTCAGTGAAGAAACCTGGATGATAGCACATTTTTACAACGAACTTGTGTACTTGAAATTGATATTATATAGATTAAAAATGGAGTTTAGTGGAAATACATTAGATTTCCTTATTCTTTTGCAGGTAAATCTGAAAAGTGGAGGCTTGGGGGAGGAAACCCTACCACTAAATTAAGAGGCTGAACTCCAAACCCTTATAATTGGAAATCTTGTTTCTCTTACTACAACAGTAATCATCACCAGCATATCATCTTGTGCAAGAAATTTTCAGATCTGTTATTTGACAGAGGACAATTCTAACAATATGGATAGGTCAGTATCCTATCAAACATTGAGACTAAGTGCTAGAGAAATTGTTTTTTCCTGTAGTTAATTTTAATGGCACCTCAGATCAGGCAAAGAAGACCAAGCTGGGCAAAGGTGATATTTCAACAGCCTTTGCTTTACTGCTTTCAGTCATTTTCAGTCATTTCCAGTTGCCTGTTTAATAACAGGGAGACAGCAGACAGAAGCTTTCCTAAATTATTCATTTCATCCTTGCAAAGTGACTCTCAAGATTTCATTGCCTCTGTTTTGTGGTGTTAATAATTCAGAGCTGCTAGAGAAGCAAAGCTTGCCAGTCTAGTGCATAGCTTCTTTTTCCTCAGCAATATTACACTTCTCAGTCTTGTCCTGATAGCTTATATGATCTGAACCTCAGATTTCTCAAATGCTAGGCAGTAGAAGTATTCTGGAATAGGCTACGTTTGATAAAGCAGAATTTAAGTGTTCACTCACACCTTTTTGAATTCAGCAGCCAGAATGCTCTACTGTTTCCCAATATCTTGGAAAATAAATAAATGCTACCCTCTGGTGTTTTCTGTTTGTAGATATGGTTATGGTATCCACTCTCATGCAAAAAAAAAGGATCTTTATTTGTTTTCATTTCTAAGTGATAAAGGATTTGCACATCTCTGAGGATTACTGATTGTTATTCAGTGTTGGAATGGTTAAAAGAGCAAAGAAATTTAAACAGGAAAACTGAGGTGCAGTCTCCTGAATACAAAGCCTCTCAAATTCGCACCAAAAAAGGTAGTAAATGCTGTCATATTTCTAAACATTGCATTTAAATGTTCTGTATGAATAATTTATTATTACTGCCATATTCAATACATATTGTGGCACTTCCACTGGTCACATATATTAAAGGAATATGTTATATGCTCATATTCTCAGATGTGCCATATACAATGTATCGGAGTCTAATGTACTTAAAAAAAAAAGAAAATCTGAGCTCCCCTAACACCACCCCATATAAAAGTTGCATGAATTATTGAAAACAGTCACTCAAACAATGCTTACCTGAGGGATAGGTAATAAACCCTGTATGTCAAACCACATCCTGGTGGGTTCCCATAAACAGAAAAAAGGTTTTTTACTTCTGAACAAACAGACCCAGATATATAGTCATATGGAGCATATGGTCATGTTTACATGGTGACATTTATGAAGTCATTAGACAGATAGTTCTGAAATTATGACCTGACACAGTTGAGTGGGACCCCCCTCTGGTGCCCACTGGTCCCACTTCCCACACTCCAGGGTCAGTGATGTGTATCTGATCTAAATAATATCTTTCCAAAAGGTATGGGCAACCTTAAACTAAGGAATAAAAGGGACGGAAAATCTCCTGTATTCTTTTCTAAATAGTTCCAGTTTCATTTGCCATCATGATGAGAAAGATACTTTTCTCCTTTGTGACTGATGTGGTCTTAGCCTTCCAGCTTTTGAACCACCCTTTTGTGTGAGCATAATAATAATAAAAAAACAATCTGTCCTACTGACAACCCCCTGTCATTTGTCATAGTTGACATTCAACACAATTAACATGGGACTTTGATTTTTAACACCACACTGGGTCCACAGGGGGAGAAAAATGAAATGTGGAATGTAAAACAAAATTAATTAGACCAGAGTCTTTCTTGTTCAGAGCAGAATTTGATCAATAGATCAACAATTTCACATGTCTAAAATTTCTTTTTTTTTTTTTTTTTTCCTCCCAGTAGAAAATTTGGAATTTATATTTCACTGCTGTGATGTTACCATTCTTCATCCTTGAAAACAGAAAACTTGAGCTGTACTGGCAGCAGCTTCAAAATGTAACATCATTTAAAATGCCTTGAAATCAGTTTGGAAAACCATGACAAAATCGTAGGCATAATAAACTAAGTTGAATTTACTTATTTTTCAATTTCACAGAATCTCAGAATCAGCCAGATTGGAAAGGAGATCATCAAGTCCAACCATTGATCCACTACCAGCAGAGTTCCCAGATCATGGCACTGAATGCCACATTCAGACTCTTCTTAAAATCCTCCAGGGATAGAGAATCCACCACCTCCCTGGGCAGCCCATTACAATGTCTGATCATCCTCTCTGTAAAGAATTTCTTCCTAATATCCAACCTAAACCTCCCCAGGCAGAGCTTAAGCCCATGCCCTCTTGTCTTACTGAGAGATGCTTGGGAGAAGAGCCCAAACCCCCCCTGGCTCCAACCTCCTTTCAGGGAGTTGTAGAGAGTGATGAGGTCTCCCCTGAGCCTCCTCTTCTCCAGGCTGAACACCCCCAGCTCCCTCAGCCCTTCCTCACAGGACTTGTGCTGGAGTCCCTTCACAGCCTCCTTGCTCTGCTCTGGACCTGCTCCAGCACCTCAATCTCCTTCCTGACCTGAGTCTGACAGGAAAAAAATAGTAAGCTTTCAACACGTTTCAAGCAAACCTTTAAGAGATTTGTCCACCTATATTCCTGTCTC
>JAAWXA010000034.1:1941911-1987063 GCA_038090715.1 Florisuga fusca
CCTCCCTGGACCTGCTGGCCACGCTGTTCCTGATACAGGCCAGGATGCCATTGGCCTTCTTGGCCACCTGGGCACACTGCTGGCTCATGTTCAGCTTCTTGTCAATCCAAACCCCCAGGTCCCTCTCTGTCTGGCTGCTCTCCAGCCACTCTGTGCCCAGCCTGGAGCTCCCCATGGGCTTGTTGTGGCCAAAGTGCAGGACCTGGCACTTGGCCGTGTTGAACCTCATCCCGTTGGAATCAGCCCAACTCTCCAGTCTGTCCAGGTCCCTCTGCAGAGCCCTCCTGCCTTCCAGATGATCCACACTGCCCCCCAGCTTAGTGTCATCTGCAAATTTGCTGATTGTGGATTCAATCTCCTCATCTAAATCATAACTGGTGGCTGTGGTGTGCCCCTGGGACCAACACTGATCCCAGGGGCACACCACAGCCACCAGTTGGATCAGCACCGTTCAGCACCACTCTCTGGGGGCCTCCAGCAGTTCCTAACCCAGCACAGAGTGCCCCTCTCTGAGCCATGGGCTGACAGCTTTTTCAGGAGAATGCTTTGGGAGACGGTGTCAAAGGCCTTGCTGAAGTCCAGGCAGACCACATCCACAGCCTTCCCCTCATCCACCAGACGGGTCACCCGATCATAAAAGGAGATCAGGTTGGTCAGACAGGACCTGCCCTTCCTAAACCTGTGCTGACGGGGTCTGATCTCCTGTCCATCCTGCAGGTGCTGTGAGATTGCCCCCAGGATGATCTGCTCCATAACCCTGCCAGGCACTGAGGTCAGGCTGACAGGCCTGGAGTTTCCTGGCACCTCCTTTCATCCCTTTTTATGGATTGGTGTGACACTCACCAGCTTCCAGTTATCTGGGACCTCCTCAGTGAGCCAGGACTGTTGGTAAATGATGGGGAGTGGCTTGGTGAGCTCTTCCCCAGCTCTCTCATCACCCTGGGGTGCATCCTGTCTGGTCCCATAGACTTGCGAGGATCCAAGTGGTTCAGCAGGTCACAAACTGTTCCCTCCAGGATTACAGGGCTTCTTATTTAGCTTCTTATTTCTCTCTACAAGTCCCAGAAGCAGCTGTCTTCAGGACAACCTGTCTTACTGTTGAAAACTGAGTTAAAGGATGTGTTAAATACCTCAACCTTTTACTCATCTTTGGCAACTCTTTCCCCCCATGTCCAACAAACATGTTCATACATCCGTGTCCTGCTTTTTTTTAACTGTTTGCTGGCTTGAATATGTTTTCAGAAGGGTTATAAAACCTTATTTTGCAAATGCCATTTGAAAGAATGGTATGCTGAGTCTTTATTCTGTTTATTTTTTAAAAGAAAAAACACAATGTCATAAGACACAAAAAAATCAACAAGAACATCTTCTGAGCTTTCTTATCAAGGCTCTTCTTGACGGCAGCTGGATGCAAAATGAACTGAACTTAGAAAAAAGGAAACAGAATGAAATAACAGCCTCCTTCACCCATCCTGGATTATTTTTCAAAACTCCATCTTTTAAATTTTACATTCCTAAATCAGATTTGTTGAGCATACACATACATAGTATATATCAGGCACAGAACCACTCACATATGGTATGACTGAAGTATAGAGTAGTTTGCAACACCGTCTTAATTAGACATAAGTATCAAACATAGTCAAGTGGAATCTGCAGTTTTCTCTCTCCCTTAATGTATCTTGATTACTATTTTAGGTTGATAAATATAAATATAAATATAAATATATTTTGAATAGTTAAAATAAGGTGAGAAGGATGACATTTTTGTGTGACTTTCCAAAGATGGAGTTCTGGCAGCAGTGGGAGAGATGGACCTGGGTGCCCCCAGGACTTTTCCTCTCCTCCTGCCAGCTTGTGCCCAAGGCATTGTTATCTCTGTCAAGCAAGCACTTACTGTGGAGCTGGTTGCTTCATGAGGTTTCACAGTGAGCCACTTAGGATGAATACAAATTTTGACAAAATGAAGATAAAGGACCTGTGGCGAAGTAAATTCAGCTCCTACTTTTAATTTACAACTGCTCAGTCAGCCTCATTTAAATGCAGTTTTCTTCTCAGCTGTGCATCTGCTCTGATGCCTCTAATTCATATTTCCTATGGTGCTTTAGTGCTTGTTCAGAGTCATGGAGCATGTTCCCAGCAAGTTTCATCTCTGGGGCACTGCTGATATCAATGGGGCTGTGACACTCTTCATGTGAGGGGGTTTTGTTTCATTGTGGGAGTGTACATCTCTAAGAAGCACACTGCAAGCAGAAGGTTCATCTGTTGTCTTCTTCCTCCTTTCAAAATCACCTGTCATGTATGGTTATTACATTTTATGATATACAAGATTAGCTGCATCTTGAAGACACTAGCAATACACACAAGGAAGGGATTTTCCACTTTCACTCTGAATTCCTTTTTTGCCTTTGTGGTTTGCATTTCCAGTAAAATATCTGAGTTATATTTTCAAAGAGAGTACAAGACATTTCAATCCTGAAACTGATGGGATCTGTGTAACTAAATCCCTCATTGACATGGAAACTTCAATCATTAATATTTCTCTTATTCACTGAGTTCTTTGAAAATGGAACCCTTTTCTCCTAGTTTTGCTACAGGACTCATATAGAGTGAGAAAAGTGAGACAACTGAATCCACTGAAAAGCGGGTGGACCAAATTCTGAGTGAAATGTCCAGAAACAGGTATAATGGTATTTATTGACAGGAAGATTTTGTCAAGGGCAGTGATTCTAAATTCACTGGGCTGCACAGAAAATTCATAAACATGAGGTTTGACTGTCACACTCTTTATTTATTATTATAGAATTGTTTTGGCTTGAAAAGACTCAAATAATTGAGTCAACTCTTTAACCTAACTCTACCAAATCTGGAGTTAATTATTCAGAACATACCCTCATCCAGTATAATTTTCACCATCTTTCTCCATACAGACTTCCCAGGTGTGTCACCAACATTTTCCACCTTCCTTTATGGATTTTAATCTTTATGACAGTTTTAGATTTGTGAGTAAATTAATCAGAAGAAGCTTTATAATCATCAAGTATACAGTGATTTCCCAAGCAAAGAAATTCCCATCCTTTCTTCTCCAAATGAAATTGGCCTCAAACTATATCTTAGGCTGGGCAAACATACAGCCCCATTTGCTTCCTGACTTTGGAACTCTGTGTAGTGAAAGTTTTATTCCTAGTCTGATGACCAACATTAATACCAACTAGTCTGCATTAAAGTACAAACCCTGCAACAACAGGAAAAATATTGTAAGCTAGTGAAGTTATTAAGGTTAATATAATACAACAAAGTGGTCTGGCTATGAGACTGAAGGTAAAGAAACAGGGGAAATATCCATGTTTGTCTTTCAGTCACATTTTTAATGGTGATAAGTGAGATTTGAATAGCAGAGGAGCACAATGGGGTTGACTACTCAGTGCTGGCAAAGCTCCCATATTCAAGTATTGTCAGTTCATACACAAGAGCAAATTGTAAGGTATAGAAAAGGTTCTGACAAAAACGTTAATATAGAAGGAAAGGTGATACTATAAGCCAAATTACAACTGAAACAAGCAGTATTTCACAAGTACTGAAGCATAATTGTATAATATTGTGCAATTAACCTGTGCAACTCCCCATCAAAGAGTAGAAGTAGGATTAATTATGTCTGAATAATGATAGCTTGCATAATTTCACAGAAGAACAAACACACAGATAAAAATCACAAATAGGCCAGAGAACTCAGTAGCCATTAGATGGGATAAAGAAGGCATTTCTCTCTTAATATGACAGAACAACTGGCTTGATGTTAATAGGAGAGACTATTGCAAAGAATTTAACAAAGGTATAGAAATTTATGTGACCCTTCTTACAGCAAGATAAACTGCATCTAACTAGCTTTGTAGACCTCATTGAAACAGCTGGACTATGCAGAAAAGCAAGGGAAATTTAGACATAGGAACTTTCTTTGTAGTAATCAAGCTGTACTGTAGATATGCTAAGATATAAAATTCACCTTAGTGAGGGCTGTGTTTGTTTAAATTGAAAAGCAAACTGAACACACACCATTCTTATAAATTGAAACAGTAGCCTGTTTGTAAGACCTAGTCTTGGTTAACTATGAAATATGTAACAGTGACATAATTAGGGTTATATATTAAGTGCCAAAGAAGTATCAAAAAAGGGATTTTAGTCACTTAGGAGAAATATATTCTAATGCATTGAGTGTAATAAGACATAAGACATCCATGTTTTACAGGCTTTTCCCCCATTTCGGATAACAGTTCACCGTGTCCCTTCAAGTCTGTGCTAAGGAAATGGTGCTGTAATCACAGGAGTGTAAATTTGTCTCTTGATTTCTCCTTAGTGAAGCCCAGGAATTCATCTATTCCATGTGAATGATCATGTTAGGAAAGTTAGGAAGCATTAGCTGGGTTCTATCTACCCTGCTGATCCACAGCAGATTGTTTTAGAATAATACCTGAATACTGTTTAAGTACTCCAAACAAAGAAGTATTTGCTGAGGTGTTTGACATGAAAAATTATTAAGTTTCTTCACAGACAGACATGGGAAGGGCAAGGAAGAGAGACTGTGCTCTGCAGAACAGTCTGATGTTCACATCATAGGAAATAGGTGTTTTCATGAGACACAGGGAATGCTATATTTCATAATTTTGAAACCAGTTATTTCTTATGAAAGTAGGGCATAAAAAAAAAAAAAGTAAATAAAAGAAAGGGGAGAATAAATAAATAAACAAGTAATTAATGGATCTCAGTTTAGAGCCTTAATAGAAAAAGTGGAACTTGGGGAATGATGGTATTTGTTTTCCTGTTCCTTTCCAAATCCACTGGCAGCAGGTTCCTCCTAGAGCTGTACAGCAATACCAGCTTGTGTCTTTGGGTGGCAGCAGCATCCTAGAGACATGACTCAACCTGAAATGCCCTCTTTTATACCGATTTCAGGCAGCCTCGGTGCTGCTCGCCCTGAAACTGAGCTCAAGGCTGGTGCTGTGATTTGGGAAGCGATTCAGCTGACCTTCACTGTGCCATTTGGGAGGCTTGGAAGGGACCATATTATCTGGTTTGGGAGGACAAGGAATCAGGACTTGTCCAGTTATCAAACCTGTTTCCAGATCCAGATAAAGCTGTGTGGTGATTATCTGCAGCATCAGCCTGCCAAACATATTAGGCCAAAAGAAATCAAAAGATTCTTGGCACCTTATGGTCTACTTGCTGCATGAAATAAGTGTTATTAAAAAAGACATAAAAAAACGCCAAAACCAAACAACTGTTCAAAGTATTAGGAGGTATTGTTAAAACCCAGAAAATATTGCTAAAAATGTTCCTGAAAGGTGTTTTGTAGAGCCTCTTATTCTTCACTTGCTCAAAGAATTGTTTTTGTTAGCTTGTCTCAAATAATCATATTTCTTCCACTTCCACTTCACTTGTTACCCAGGGTGTTACAGTATCAGAGGCTTAAAAGGTCTCCTCAAAATTAGTTCTGACCTGAGTCTGACAGGAAAAAAATAGTAAGCTTTCAACACGTTTCAAGCAAACCTTTAAGAGATTTGTCCACCTATATTCGAACCCCTAGGGTTTACAAGCTAGCTGTAGATCTGATAAAGAGCTCATTGTAAAATAAGCTCTAATAAAATAGGCTTATCCCAGCAGCTAGAAAATCTCAAAGTAAAAAGAAAGTTTTAAAGGTCTGTTTTCTAAAAATAACAATAACAACAACAATAATAATAATAATAATAATAATAATAATAATAATTTATATATTTATTTATGTAATTTAATGCTTAATGGAAACTTCTATGAGAAGTGCATGATAGCAATCCTATCCAATCATGGTCCTAAAGTCTAAGTTTTTCAGAAGCTATTTTCTGAAGAAAATATTTCAGTGTATCATTTTTATATAGCCAGTGTGTGTTACGTCTCGTTATGGCAGAATGGAGCTTTGTTTTCATACATTTTTAAAAGATCTTATAGTAAGCATAAAGGAGATACTGTAATATTTGTATTGGCTTTCTAAATCAAAGCAAGGTCCACAAAATTAACTCAATTATTTGTAGCATTTACATCTCCACCATTCTCTGACCTATAGCATCATGGCAGAAGGATGGGGGTGTCAAGTCATTTGAGCAATTCCCAGTGAGAAATTTATTTTGGTTAGCTCAGTTCTTAAATAAACAACTACAAATACTGACTGTATTCCACCATGGGTTGATTCAGCAAAGCACACAAATCTGCTGTAATTTCTAAAAGGGCTTATTTTATCCCTGCAGGAATAAAATCACAGACCCTGAGACCAAAATTCCCTGCACTCTGTTAATGCGGATCAGAAACAAGAAGGTCAAGATTTTAGTCTTTTAATCTTCCAAAAAAGCAGGCTAGTAGCTCAAGGAAAAGCCTTCCCTCTGTCTCAGGCTGATGTCTTTTAGAAACAATGAACCTAGTTGCAAGAAGGTGACTATGAGGAAAGGGACACAAACGCTGTTTTGGATGATGAAGTATGATTGGGAAGCTTCTCACACAGAAGTAAGGTTGGCTACAGACCTAGATGTTTCCATGACGTAAGACAAACCTCATTTCCTCACCCCAGAGAATACAGCAAGGACAATAAATGCATTTATACTTTAGACCTCTGATGCACAGTAATTTCCCATTTGCTATGGAGAGGAAGAGATGACCTAAGCAGATGAACAAGCAATGTCAGGCAACAACTCTCAAATTAAAAAGTTGAAAATTGCTAAAAGGATTTTAATGGCATTATCATAAATATTTGTGTTCCAGTATTCATCACTGAAACTAGAACTACTTCATTGGAAGAATCTGATTTCTTTAAGGACTTCCTTATTTAATTTTTTTTTTTGTTTTTTAAAATTTTGTATTAGACTTTCCAGAATATGCTTGCTTGCCCTTTGAACTCTCCTTCCAAGGAGTGGCAGCCTGCCCTTTCTGAAGCTTTTACAAGGCAATATATGTTCATGGTGTTTGTAAAACTGGACTTTCCATTAAACTGATATGTTTAAGATGCATCAGGGTAGAATTCAGAGCTAGATGAGCAGAAAAAGATAGCAATCTTCACCTAGTCTGTTCTGGTTTGGAACAATCCGCACTCCCAGTAGAGTCTGAGGGATGAGATTTTAAAAATCAGCCCTGCAGAAAAGGACTTGGAGGTGCTGGTGGATGAAAAGCTGGACAGGAGCCAACAGTAAACTCTTGCAGCCCAGAAGGCTGATGGCATCTGGGCTGCATCAGAAGAAGTGTGGCCAGCAGATTAAGAGAAGTGATTCTCCCACTCCTTCTGCTCTCCTAAGACCTCACCTGGAGTACTGCCTCCATCTCTGGAGCCCTCAACACAGGAAGGACATGGACCTGATGGATCAGGTCCAGACAAGGGCTACAAAGTTGACCAGGGGGCTGGAACACCTCTTACAAGAAGACAGATTGAGAGAGCTGGGGTTGTTCAGCCTGGAGAAGAGAAGGCTCTAGGGACACCAAGTAATGACCTTCCACTACCCAAAGGGGGCCTACAGGAAGGATGGAGATGGACTGATTGCAAGAGCCTGGAGTGATAGGATGAGGGGCAATGGTTTTAAATTAGAGAAAAGTAGATTTAGAATGGATGCTATGAAAAGTTCTTTATCGTGAGGGTAGTGGAACAATGGCACAGGCTGCCTGTGGAGGTGGTTGAAGCCTCATCCATGGAGATATTCAAGGTGAGGCTTGATGAGGGTCTGAACAACCTGACCTAGTTGAGGGTCTCCCTGCTTACTGCATTGGGGTTGGACTTGATGACCTTTAACAGTCTCTTCCAACTCAAATTCTGTGATTCTATGGTTCTTGAGGATCAGCCTTGGCTCCCACTGAGTTAGTGGAGATATTATTAACACACACGTAAATGTTTTGTAATTCCAAGGTTAATCTCATTCACCAGGGGCTGATTCAGCTGTCCCTAAGCAGACTTATATTGTATTTGAGAATAGAGTAACCTAGCAAATTTCTGCAGCCACTTCAAAAAGAGATATGTAGGTGTTGGGTTAGACATCTCAGATCTATGTGAATGTCTTAGGTACCCTGGAGAATTTTTTAAATGGTTAAAAGTCTCTTTGCAGGCTGGTAACCAGATGCTACACTCTCCACAGGGTATGGTGTATGAAGAAGGAATGCAGAGGTCTGCTGCTGGTTTCCAGTGTGCTCCTTTCCAGCGTGCTGAGTGGTGTCTACTCATGTTGGATCAACTGGTATCCACCACTGGTCAGAATCCAAACATAGAATCCATTCCAAGTTGTCAGAAACTTAAGTGCTTTGCCACCATGTCTCTGTAATTCCCTCTAAAAAACTGGTTGGTTTACTACACATATGACAAAGAAAAACTATTGGTGCAGATCTGGATTTTCACATTTTCTACCACACCTTGTCTGAGCCCACGACATGGATAATTTTAGTCAGGAGTTCCCTGCTTGATCAGTTTTACAATTATACTATCAATTTGTATTTTGTTTGTTTGTTTGTTTGTGGGTTTTGGTTTGGGTTTTGGTTTGTTTTTCTTCAAGAGCAGGTGTTTGTTTCCCTGCATGTTCATTTTTCAAAATGCTGTGTGAAAGGCCCAACAACAAATAAGGCTGAAAGGAAAACAGTATTACTCAGTATGCACACAGGGATATCAAGTATGTGAGGGAAACAACCTGAAGAAGCACTTTTTTGAAAATATGTTTTGCTCCTTGTGAGAAACTAATAACCCTTGCATCTTTGAAGAAATGAGGTAGTCTGTCAATTCTATGTAAGTTCCAGTCATAAGATTTACCATGCAATCATACTTAGTATACATGTTTCTGGAGAGAGAAACTACTAAATTTAAGATTTCCCATGCAAATAATAATAATTTTAAAAATCCCACCTTTGAAAGGTTTCTTAAAAGAATGTTTAATTTATACACATCCATTGAGAACCATAATCTAAAGTTTACTTTAACAGATGAGAGTTAAGGTGGCTGCATTCATTGTCCATATCAATACTAGAAGAGTTTTGGTGAATTTGAGGGTACTAAGATGCAAGTATTTACTAAATACAGTAAACTGTTCCTTCTCAAAGTGCTACAGATGTTGTCAAGTGTATTATGTGCTTGTAAAATAGATAGCTTTTATCCCAATACAGAAAGACATTCTTGTTTTCTTGCTTCAGTGAAGCGTGTTTCCTACACTGAATTTGCAGTACTTGTTTTACAAAATGTTGTGTGGGATCTCAATTCCACTTTGCAGATCAAAACAAGCAGATCAGAAACAAAACACAAGTAGTTTTAAATCAGCAAAGAACCGTGTTCCTGTGTGTGTGTGTACCTAGATGTTTACTTGAGGTATATGTAAGTTCTAAAAATACTAAGGAATTTTAGATTTATGGGAAAATTTTGTTATATTTCTCTAATACAGAAAAGGTAAATGATGTAGAAGTAAAATAGATCTACTAACTTTTCTTTGCTAAAAATAAAGACAAGAAAGGAAAAAAACTTCAAGTTTTCTTGGGTTTTTTTAAGTCCTAGATCATAATCACAGAAAAAATTTAATTTCAATTAAATTCTTACTGACTCAAATTCTGCATAAATTTACTAAATAGTGGTGTAACTACAACTGAGCTTAGCATTTTGCAGAAATTCATACAATACCACTGTGTGCTTCAGGTGTCATTGATGGTTTTAGAGGAATGAAGAATTTATTGCACGACTGTGGCCAAGCAGATTCTGCTTCCACATGAGAGCCACAAGCTGAAGGTTGTGGCATATGTTGTCTTACCACAAAGTCTCCTCATCCATCCAAGATGTCAAAAAAGCTCTGCTATGATGTTAATTCAGGCACTCTGACTTAGACCTTATACAATTTCCTTGAAGATAAAAAAAAATACTACAAAACACCAAAGCAGCACTGAGTTGTAAAAGTCCACTTTCAAGCAATGTGTCTCATCTGTGCCAAATCTAAAGTTCTAGCTTCAAAGAGGCAAAGCAGAGACAAAGGGCAGCAGGGAGGAAAAAATGTTCCTGCAGAAGAATAACACTGCACTGAAGGAAATTAAATGGATAATGGAAAGTCATGAAGCAGGGTGATCCTGGGGAGATTGTGTCAATATTTCAGACTTAAAACAGGAATTCAGTTTGTAGTACCTATGCATATTCAACTATATTTTCATGAATTATCTTTATTCATTTTTTATGTTCTGCAAAGTATAGCATGCTTTGAAAAAAAAATCCCAATATGAAGTAAATTCAGCTTTACTATTTGCATAATGGATGCTTTAAACATATTAAAGTGTTATAGAAATCAAACTGTCAAGTGAGAGAAACAATTGCATACAGGTTATATAAAACAATGAAGACAGAGTGAAGAGGAAAGTAAAGCTACTGAGTGTTTTCCAACAAATTAATATTTAATCACCTGCTTACCCTGATTATGAATGAGTCGCAAAGTTTGCAATTTGCAAAATAACTTTTGTCTTGCAAATGAGGAAAGAAAAATTTAAAGTGTTCCTTGTGTAGTGACACAATGATATGTAAGACAAAGAAGCGGCTTAATAAGAATAAAAATAACATCTATATCTTCAGCATATGACTTTTTGCCAGAAAGCTTATATTCCTGTGTTTTCTTTGTTATAGATTATGTACAAGAAATTCTCGCTGGAAGAAAAGTATGACTGTAATTGCTGTTTCTGGGCTTATCATGTTTGTTCCAAGAACTTTGAAAGGCTCACATAATTACTGTTTGTAAATCATGTTGGTATAATCAGAGTGCAATTACAGAGTTGCAAAGTGTTACTGTTATTATTACTACTATTATTACCACCACATCCACACACCCATTAAAAGTATGTAAGATCAAATTGCAATTCAATATCAAGGTTCCTGACAAATAAGCCAATCAATTCAGCTTTTGCTCTTGCAGTTTAGGAGGGGAACACAGATGGACAATAGTGAAACATTATGCTGCATGTCGGTCTGGAATCTCCCCTCTTAATGAGTGAAACACTGGTTGCCACTCATTCATATATTCACTGAAAGAAAAATGGACTTGGCGACCCAGTTTATGAAAGGGAGAGCCCTAATCTGCAGCTTTTTCGTATGTGCAAAAGCACTATTAAAATATTATCAGCCCCACATTATTTTTCTATGTCCAATTGTGTAAACAGTTCTAGTAGAATTTTTAGCTCTAGCTAGTATATATAATTTTTGAAGAACAAGAAATTTAATGTGAGTGCCAGATAGCAGAAAGGGGAAAAAAATTAGTTTTCTTTGAACCTCCACCTAATTCAGTATTTTTCAGCCCTTAATATTGAAAGAATGCTTTAAGATGTCTTTGGCCAGATTAGACTAACTGCAACAGCAATATTTCAGTACATTTCTGTTTGTTGCTGTCAGAAGCAGAAGTAAACGCAATCAGATACACGTGCAAGTATCAGTGCTTGAAGCACATATTTTATTAGTATTATAGGTCTCTCCAAGTGCATTCCCCTTTTTTAAGGCAAGATCACCTATTTTTGTAACATTTCTGGTGAATGTTTGTCCACATTGTTCTTAAAGACCTCTGATGTTGGAGAAATCAGTGCCAATTTGTACAATTTCAATACTCAATAATCTCCTTAATTTAAAAGTTGTACTTAATATTGAAGCAGACTTGTCCCTGCTGTAATTTAAGTTTGCTACTACTTCTCTCCACTAGAGATACTCTAAACTAGAGCATTTTCTAAAGAACAGATGTCTTGGTCAATCATGATCCATCTGTCTACTGCACATAGTGTCTTCTTTCCACCACTCTTTACTGAGCAGCATCCTGGTTTTTGCCTCAGTTTGATAACCTAAATTCTGACTCCCCCTTCTAATACACCAGCTTTTTAGCTCATGTGGTCATTACTTTTAATGGGTCCACCAAATTTTTAGGCTTTCTAGACCTAGAGGCAGACTTGAAGAAATTCTCTGAAGTCATGTACATTTCCTTGAATTTCTTGTACTTGATAAATTTGTGATGGATGCTGATCATTTCCTTATACCTTTGCATTCTTATATGTCGCTGGTTATGTACTCTACAATTTTTCTTAGAACAGAAATTGTGGATGCACAAAAGCTATAAGAAAAAAACATCCTTAAATAAATAAAGATATATGTATTTATACTCCCAGACATTTTCAAACCTAATGACAGAAAGATTTCTTACATAAATTTGATTTGAATGAGTAGTCTAACTTTTTCTGTCCCCTGGATATTATACTACTGATGCTCTTATGAAATATAACAGCTTCCTATCATTTAATCAAACAACTGAAAGACTTATTCAGCAGAGTTTTTTTCAAAGAAGTTTTTTTCAAAAATGGCACTATGCATCCTGGCTGTCTATATTTGTCAATAATATCCTTCTCTCTCTGACGGAAGACTTCTTTTTAGATCATCAATAAATATTTTTTTTTTATTTTCATGGTCTTTGCTTTTTTGCTTTTTGTGTTTTGTTTGTGTTTACCTTCAGTTGGGAAATGCTTTCATATTTTTCTTGACCTAGTTTGCATTTCCTACATATTTTGTTTATCCTTATATTTAAGATTACCAATGAGCTGATGAAATATAGCTTCATTTTTCTGAATTAGTTCTCAATTGCACAATAATTTCTGCCTTCAAGGAAAGAAGATTTAGATGAGTAGCAGGTCTGAGAAAGTTGAAGCATTTATATTTGTTTAAAAAACCTTCATGTATGGCTAACCATGAAAACAAATATCTAGGAATGTAAGTTTGACTCTTAACTTAGTCATCTCCTTGCAATACTCTTTAGAAATTTAACTGCCAAATACATTCTGGGCAAAGGCAAATGTAGAATACAGAAACTACTATTTATTCACTAGGAAATAAGAAAATAAGTGTTTTAGTAGTTTAAATAAGTGTTTTCAAGACAAATAAAAATGTCTCAATGAAGTAGTTCTTGGAATGCATGTGTAATTGTATATAAATATTTTGTTGTTTGTTTTTTTTTAATCTTAATCAGTTTGCCAATCATATGATCATTTTGGTTTGAAAATACCCTTACAGTCATTAAGTCCAACTGTTAACAACCTCAGCAAAGCTGGAGAATAAGAAAATACAGGCAAAAATCAAATTGCTTAAGTTATATTTCACATTAACATAACTAAATTGGCATCAAACTGTGTTTAGTTCTGTCACTTGATTTAGAAGTTATCTATTTTTTTAGTCTGTTTCTACTTGGAACTAAGAAACAACTAAAAAACCGGTTCTGCCAAAAAGAATGGAACACTTTATCTAAAGATAGTTATATTGGTTTATCATCAGAACCTGGAGTCCATTGTTGCAAGTTTCCTGTCTAAAGGAGCTATTTTTATGGATGTGTGGAAGTGTGAGCTGCAGGCTGCTTCATGATATGAGTTCCTCGAACCATCTGATTTATGTCTATCTCTTAAGATTTCTGATCTGCCAAAGTCATCTGAACAAAGCACCCAAGAATTTTCAGAGGTCCAGGGATTGTTACTAATCATCTGAAACACCCTTCTCCCGTACTTCTCTCAACCCACTATTTCCAATTGGATACAAGTAAATTTTTTTTATAGGACACCAACAAGTAGGGTAGCAGGTAAACAATTTCCAAAAAGTATCCCAGTTCCATCAAAAGGTGCACTACAGATTGAATATGTTTTTTTAATTAACTAATGAACACAGCATCTAGTGAAGCTTGAGGACCTCCATCTTATTTTACAATTCAGCACAAATACTAAATATAATTTTATTTTATTATATTTTGTAACTATTATGATGTGGTGTTTTTTTTTTCACAGAGAAGTGAATTTAACGTTCACGACAGCTGGCAGATTGACAGTACTGGAAATGACAAGTTTTCAGTTTAATTCAGAGAAGACCTGCATTGAAGGAAGAAGAAAGAGTGTCTTCCCAGAGAGACCCAGATGTGTCTCTGCTTCTCACTCTTGTCTCTGGAGGCAGTCATTCAGCACTGGGAGAGTCTCTCCACCTCTGCTTACAGTGATCACATCAGGCTGGATTATTTTCAGGCTTGCAGCCACAAGAAGAGTGGTCTTAAACGTGGGGAACTGCATATATTGGCTGGATTTTGTCCAGACCAACACTCTAGTAATTTTTGCTTGTTCCAACCCTCCAAAGGTGCTGTCTAAATCAATGGAATAATAATTACTCCTTATCTTGAACAATTGTCTTCAATTATACTCACCCCACAAAAAAAGTGCAAAGATAATATCAGAAATAGATAATAAAAATAGGCAGCCATTTAGCTATGTAAAGGGAGAAATATTTATAAAGTGTACTTGGTAGAAAAAAAAACCAAATTAACAAAAGAAAAAACAAACAAATAAAAAAAACCCCGAAACACAAACCAAACAAACAAACCCCAAAAGTATGTATTTAGAAATCCTTGTCTGTTTTAAATCCTCACTCACCATCTTAAATTTGCACCTCTGTCTAATACAAATACCATACTAGGCTAAGAAGGGAAGCCTTTTCTCATGCAGAGCACAACCGACACTAGAAAAGGTCACAATGATATGACACATCATGAAGTTTATTTTCAGTATCCTGTGGTATTGCTGAGAGTCAGAATTTAGACTTTAGCTGGTTAATGATAGGCTGCTGGTCTAAATGATGGTACAAGTTAAACCACTGCTTCCTCTTATTTAGATTTCAGTTTGTCCCAGTGAAGTTATCTGTGTAAGGATGGTTATGAGGCAGAACTGTGTAAACAAGTAGTCAATGATATCAGGGTTAGAGATCTTATTTTTTTAATCCTAACGTTAACAATCTCTCTGCTGATTCCTTTCTTGTTTAATGAGAAAATGTATTTCTGGAAATGCCCGTGTAGGCTAGTGATAACAGGGCTGGTGATAACAAGGCTGGTGACCGAACTGAGAGCTTGCTCAGGGTCAGTGCAGGGGTGTTTGGAAGCAGGTTGTGGGCACAGGGGTGGCTCCTGTGAGAAGCTGCTGGAAGCTGCCCCAGCTCCAATCACTGCCCCACCTCTGGCCAAGGCCGAGCAGATCTGGGAAGGTGAATGCGCCTTTGCCAATAGTAACATATACAGGAAGGGGAAAACAAAACTTAAAAAGATACAAGAAAAGAACCCACAGAGCAGAGGATGAAGTGAGAGAGCAATGCCAGAGCAAAGAGACCAAGGTCAGTGAAGAAGGAGGGGAGGAGATCCCCGAGCTCTCCCCGCAGGCCCTGGTGAGGTGGCGGCTGTGCCCCTGCAGCCCATGGAGGAGCACGGTGGGGCAGTCCCTGGAGGACCTCGGGGGGAAAATGTGGATTTGTAGAACTTTTAGTGTCACAGGTGTGCAGATGTGAATAGACTGAATAGGACTGAATAGAGGGTCAGATGTGGATCTGCAGCCCTGGAGGAGCCCATGTCAGAGGAGGTGACTGTTCCCCCAGCAGCCGTGACTCTGTGGGCAGCCCGGGCTGGAGCAGTTCCTGAGGGACTGCAGCCCATGGGAGGGACTCATGTCCCAGGGGTTTCTGAAGGACTCTCCTGTCGGAGGGACTCCGTGTTGGAGTGGGGGAAGAACATGAGGAGTTCTCCCCTGAAGAGGAAGGAGCAGCAGAAACACCATGTGGGGAACTGAACCTGAACCCCCCCTGCCCCTCCCTGTGCCCGGAGGGGCAGGAGGTGGTCAGGATTGCAGTAACTGGGGCCTGGGAGGAAGGGAGGTGGTGGGAAGGAATTATCAAAGAAGGGGTCTTGATTTTCTCTTCTCCTATTCTGATAAATTAATTTTTTAATTTTTTTTTTTTTTTCCCCCAGGTTCAGCCTGTTTTGCCTCTGACCATACATGGCGAGTGAAAACATCCCTGTCCCTCTCTGCATTCGTGCACTTTTATTTGGATAAATAGTTAGCAACTCTGGGATCAATTGTCCAATTACAGGGATCAATTACAGGGTGGTTGCTTTCCTCGAGCACTGGATATGCCTCTCCTTCTGGCACTGTCAATCAGTGATATCCTCAGTCTGATGGATCTGTCTGACAGGACAGATGGATGGATGTTCTCTCACAGGTGGAGCTCTTGAGTATTCCCTGTTGGAGGAGAAACTTTCCAGGGTGTGATGTGTAACTGTAGTGTAAGCAGGTTGGGAACCAGTTACAATAGACTGCATATAATCTGCATTCTTTAGTACATGTACAAACTTTAGTTCCAGAAGGTGTTATATGGTCTCCCAGGTTACATGTTTGCGCCAGGAAATAGGACAACAACAAAAATTTCTTTTTGATTAATCACTCTTTAGGCTTAACATCACAGGCAATAGAGCTGGGGAGAGAAATCTCAACTGCTTAAAAATAGTTGGGAAAAAAAAAATCAATACTTGTTAACCGAATTTAAATAAATAAAGCAATATTTAAAGACCCTAATGTGATTAGATCACATATAATTTCTGTGCCTTAATCTGTGTACTGCAGTATTGCTTTTGTTTCTTTGTTGGTGTTGTTTCCCCTCAGATGCTTAAATCATACCAAATTATTTTTGTATGAGGACCTCTAACATAAATGTAATGTCACAACACGTCTGCTGTTCAGGGAACTGTCAGCCACATCAATTTTGTCATGAGGGAAGCAGAAGCAGAGCCTTCAAAGGAATTGTCCAAAGCTTTTTGCTAAATTAAATGAATTTTTACTAAATTAAGAAATGTTACTTGCCAAAGCAACAACTTCTCTTTATCCAACAGTCTGAAACAAGATAGATTATGATGGTGTCAGTAGAACTGTGTGGCCTCTAAATTGTAACAATTTTTAATGAAGTACCAGAAGACACTAGATTGTAAAATCCTACATATGTTACTCTTTGTATAAAAGTATATCTATATATAAGGGATAATTTTTATATGCATATATAGTGAATAATTTGAGATGAGGAAGTAAAAACACAGACAGGCTCTGTGGAATTAAAGTTCCAAGTTTCTTATTTTGCAGAAACACAGCAATAATCTCATGGTATAGGTACTCTCTTTTATTCACCACAATTCCTGTTTACAGTGATAAATTCTGAAGAATTATGTGTACTTTGTATTATATTTAAATTCTGCATCATGTTTAAAATGAGATCTGGAGGGAAGGTATCAGAGAAGAGCCTTTTAATAGCTATATGGAAGTACATATGTACCCAGCTGCAAGGGGAGGTACAAGATGATACAGACTGTCTGGAGATCAGGAGCAAATGGGAGTCTGGGGAACAGAGCAGCCCAGATATCTGACATCATTAACCAGGCATGTTTTTACATGAGTGTTTACATTCCTTACAGTGGACCTGTACTTGGAACAGAATTGTTCAGAAACAGAGAGACTGTAACATTAAACTTGTTTAGAGTAAAGAGTGTCATGGGACTGTGCTAACAGGTGGATCCTCTTCCTGTGTATATGTACAGTTCAATATCACTGAAGTTACTGCAGATTTAAGAAACGGTGCATGGTAGTAATGATATCAAATCAAAAAGGAAATATGAGATGGGGATGCATATTCACAGGCTGCATCTCATGATGGTGACTTCTTACTTGTTAATCATCAGGTAAAAGATGAAGAAAGTGGAGCCTTAATCTTTATTTTCAGTTTAGTCTTTTTTATTCTGTATACTTGTATATTATTCTTGCGTACTATTTTTATTGCACTGGCACTATGAAGTTCTAAAATGCAATATTTTAAATCACTGTCCCTGTGAGACCAGCTTCCCAATGCAGCTCTGTGGAAGCAACCACTTCAACTTTACCGGAGCATCAGAAGCTTCAGTTTCACATTTTTTAGCATTTTCTCTCAGCAACTTGCCAGTGGCCTGATCATCGTCTTTATGTCAGTAAAGCTTAGCAGACCTCCAAATGCCACACAGAAACAAATGGGCTAGATATGAAGCTGACATCATTCACTGTAGCTCCCTCAATAAAAAGTGCGTTAGTGAAGACACATCACTTTTAAGCTAGCTGAACATCAGGTTTAATTTGCTAGACACTATAGAATCTAACTTCAGTGTTAAATACAACCTTTACTCAAGACAGTTTGTTCATAACCTCTTCTGAGCTTTAGAGGCTGTAATCTTAAGTAAAGCTAAATAGAAGGGTGATTTTTCTCTCCCACATTGATTTAATTAAACATGGATCATAAACTGCCATCATTAATACTAAAACACCATTAAAAATCTCTGTAACATTAAATTAACCTTTGCTTCTACCTTTTTCCTTTTATGTCATATTTGATAAAGTTTGCAGGGCAATTAATGTGCATGATTTAACTTGAGACAAACAGCCACATTGAAAGTAAAACAGGAAGTACAGTTTCTTGCTATATGATTCAGAAAAGATTCAGTATTACAAATAAAATACAGTTGCAAGAGGCATGCTGATTTTAAGATGTATATTGAGATTCTTATAGCCTATTATTTCTGTGATGTTCAAATACTGGCATGCTATGACAAATTCTAGTTCAAATCAAGCCAAATCTCTCAAAAGCTTAAATTTGGATCATTTAATCTGACTTTCTGTATATCTCTGACATAGTCATTCTGTGTCAACCACTCTACCCTTCATCATTGATCACTGATGATCATTGATCATCATTACCCTTCAAGATGGAAATTAGTCACAATTCTTAAAGCGAAATTCACCAATTTTTTCTTCTAGACAGTGCTTCTTGCTATGGCTCTGATTAAGCAAAAGAGTCTCCTGTTATGCACTATGCTTTCTTGACAGGCTAACAAATTGCAAATGTCACCTTTCTCAGTCGCATTTTTTATAAAGTTGTTAATCTAAACTCCTGTGCTTTCCACAGCGGGGCACATTTCGTAGATAGCAACACGTTCTGTTCTTTTTTTGTTTCATCACCAGTTGAGACCATCCTCTAGGAGGCTTAAATACAAGAACTCCAGGCAATATTCCATCACCTGTTCCAATACTGCCACATATTGAGATCATAAAATTGCAGCTTTCTGCTTATTGCTTCACTTTGGTGTTGTGAACAATTTTTGGCACAAGCTAGCACGTTACGATAGAGACCGTAATTCCGTAATTAGTTTTTCACTGTTGCTAGTGGTATCTAACTCAAATGCACCTCAGTGTTTAGCCCACTCTGATTATTCTGCTTGCTAGTTTGGCCCTAATGTGCTAGCCCACCTTTATTAGGATTACTTTCTGTGTCAATTCCATTTTGAAGCAATTAGCATGAAGTCAGTGTATTGAATGTTGGCATATCCAGCGACCATTTTGCATTTAGAAACATTTAGAAGCTTTTGATTAACAGATTCACAACCCATTTAACGTGTGACCTGTAGGTATTTGTAATTTTTTTTAAATTGCCTCCTCATCTGATACAAGTCAAATGCCACACCAAAGTCTGCATGTATTGCATATACACAGCTACCTTTATCAACAAAATTTTTAATCTTATCAAATAATGACATCTAAATAATTCGATGAAATGTATTTTCCCTAAAACCACATTGACTGGCATGAGTTACAGTCCTCTCTTTCTGATTCTCTATTAATGGAAAATCATATTGGCTTTTCCATTAGACTGTCTGGGTTTGATGTCTGGGCAACTGGCCTACAATTAATAGGTCTACTAAGTTCATCCTTTTTGAATATCAATACCATAGCAGCACTCTTCCAGAACTCTAGATCTTTCTAGAATTTCAACTTTTCTTAAAAGTGGCTATTAAGTTCTTTATTATTTATTTCAGTAACCTAATCAAGTATTCCTGGATGCAGTTTAACTCAGTATTCAGTTTAAATGCTCTTATTTCAGATAGAACATGAAGCTGGTAATCAGCCTCATATGATACAGGCACCTCATTCTCTGTAGTGATGGTGTTGAACAAACTGGTATTTATTTTGTAATTTTTTTTTGTATTTTTTATTTCATGGTTTTGAGATGTGTTTCTCACCATCACTGAATCAGGATGGTGCTGTACCAGGAGTTATAATTTTACTTGCTGTTAAACCCTTATGTTTTCTAAATAACACTTTAATTAATACTTTTTTTTCTGTATTGATTCATCAGTTCCATATAGAATCTTCATGGTTGGTTATGTGTGTGTTCCTTCAATGGTAAACAACATAATCACCATCTTTGGGTTGTACAATGGAATATACTGATTTTTGAAGTTTTTTGCCAGGTCTTGCAAACGCTTAACTGGGGGGTGACATCTTTGTGGACAAACTTGACGTCAGTATTTTTCCTTTCATAATTGGTCATTACTTTTCATTACTTTTCATTACTTTTCATTACTTTTCATTACATTTCATTTCATTACTTTTTCATGGGGAGAGAAGCTATTTGTAGGAGTAATCAGGCAGTAGTGACATCCTGATGCTATCAGACCTAGGAAGGACATGTCTTGTGACTTGCAAGTGTTTCTCCTATTTCTGGATGATTTTAGTCAGGGAATTTGTTCAAATTATGATGAGGAGACACAGATGCAAAACTTCAACACATTAGATGGCATCTAAACTCAGAAACTGCAAATGCACAATTCATCTCTAAAAGCTCCTGCAATTGTGTCCTCCTTGCCTTGAAAGAAGGATAATTTATCTCATGTTTGTTAAATGGAAACACTGTGTAAACATGCAGTTACTATAACAACTGCATCACAAATTCACACCCTGATTTACCCCAGTAAGGAACTTATTAACCACCTTTTGTTATAGTATACTGGAAATTATGGTTGTATTTTTGAATGCCTGAGGTGGGTAGCTACTCACAGACCATCCATGATGCTGTGCAAGGACACAGATGCGGCCCATGAAAGAACATAAGTGAGACTCTCCACTGTTCTTTGCTGCTGCAAATAGAGCTTCCTACCTCACCGTCCTCTCTTTTTCATGTCATTAGTGTCTTGACATGTTAGAAGTTGTGTTTTCGTCTGTGTTTGACAGCTGTTTTCTTGCACGCATATACTCCTTGTTTTATCTGGTTGAATGAGTGCTCTGTGAACTTTGGTTTTCTGCATGGACTCCTTCCAGCAGCCTTGTACTTCTTTCCTTCTGGCACAGGAAAGAAATACACATTTTTTAGCCAGGCCATTCTGACTGTATGCTTCTCCTTTCTGCATATTGTCTCCTTCATGTTGCTGTTGTCTACATTTTCACCTGTGAGGCTTCTTGTGAACCTGCATTCCACCACCCTGTAGTGGTTGTTTATGTAAGAGAAAGGGGGATTGACTGGTGCAGAGAGAAGGAAGGTGTCCTGGCAAAGGGAAGGTCTTTAACTAGAGAGGCCTCTTGTGGTCCACCATAAAATATCTTGTCTCAGGGACTTGCAGTTTAAGTTGTAACAGCTTTAGCTTTTCTATCCCTTTGTGACTCTGTTCTAGATGCAGCTCATCTTTGTGGGTGACACATCAGGCTCAGCAACTGCATCTGGCATGTGGAGAAGCCTCCTTGGTGGGTGCAGGAGCCAAGTATTTGGGGACAAAACTTATTGAGAAATATCCTAAGCTAGGAACTGGATGCTAACATGGGGTTATTTATGGGAAGCTTTATTTCTTTCTTTGGTTTTTTATTTATTTTCTATTTTTCTATTTATTTCTTTGGTTTTTATTTCCTCTTTATTTCTTGGTCATCTAGAAAGATACCTTCTGGAAGCTTTTATTTTGAGGATTTGAGTTAAGCTGCTAGGTTATGTGAGCATAGGGAAAGAAGTTTAGTCTTTGTATTTCAAATGGATCTTGTATTACCAGGGCAGTAGATGCATCAAGTCAGATGCTACTCATTCTATCTATATCCAGGCACATGAAGTGGAGAAGAATGGTTTAACACTTAATGGAATTACATTATCTTATATAGAAACATATAAGGTTCCCCAGTTGTATTTAAGCCTAAGGCTGGTTTGAGAAATGGGTAAGATTCTTCCTCCCAGTCTTTTCTCCAAGTATTGGCACTTTTTTTTGGTATCCTTTCCCATTCACTGTGTCAATACTGGGAAATAAAACAATCTGAAGACATTATGAAGGGAAAATATTACATTAATATGGGTAAATCCTCTTTTCCAAATTCTCTGTCCCAAAAGGAAAAGACTCATCCATGATAACTGGATGAAAACTGGATGAAAAAGCCCTTTCCTTTTCTGTTTTGTAAACTGTGCTGGAGAAGCACTAAATGGTACAGGCTATAGCCACGCTGGGGATTTTCACTGGTGTGTACATGGATACAGAAAAATTCATTTGGGAAAGAAATAAAACAAACACAAAACTTTCATTGAAGATATTTTGCTAGGAAAATTAGCTAGTATCTCATCAGTCACTCACATCTCAGTCAGGGACATTGACCCTACTTGGTATCAGCAGGGCTTCCCAGTTTTTAAAATTGTTTAACATTTTCAGGTAATGTTAACCAGACCTGGGTCACCCCCTCATCCCTCTTCCCACTCATAACAGTGACTGTCATCCTGAGGGTTATACATTTAAACACCTTTTACATGACAAAGTGTGTTTTCTTTCTGTTTAGTTACTATCCTTGAAAGTAATACAAAAGGCCGTTGTAATACACGTGGTGTTGTGGAGAGTTCCTATTTCTCAGTTTCTTAGGCAGCTGAACTCCAGCAAATCCCATAGGTTTGGTCACTTTCCCATTATTCTTACGCTGCTTTTATATTTGCAGATCCTTTCATATTGTCATGATTTGACAATAAGCAATTATTTTGCTTGTCTTGCATGCATAATAACCTGCAGGCAGCAGCTTTGCATCTAATAAATGATCCTGTCAGAGGGAGGCTTGGACAAAACAGACTTCTGGCAATATTAATTGCCTGTAAAAAAATAATTACACAACAAACATTTATTCCAGATCTAACTTCCTATTCATACAGTTCAACAGACTGCCAGGTTAACTGTAATGCTGCCTTCTGGTGACTTTGAATAATGCAATAGTCTGTGCCCTCTCAGAGTTTTTTGCCTGTTTCTGTTTAAACAGATGTATCAAGTACCCATGCTTAGGTTTGACAGCAGGAGGCTGCAGGAGTGGCCTCTATTGAGAAGTTGAAAGCTTCTCCCTTGCCAAATCTATTTTAATTGTCAATAAATTAAATTAATTTTTCTCAACTAAAGAATGTTTTGCCTGTTATGGTAAGTGGCAAGTAGTCTTCCTGCCTCTACCTTGACCCCTGAACTTTCTTCCTCTTTTTTTCGCCAGTGCTAGTGAAGACAAGGAGGAAATGAGCAGCTGGGTGGGCTTCTGGTTGCTTGGCAAAGGCCAATCCACCAGAGTGGAGCTAAGGGATAGTCCGTGAAAGCAGAATCCCTTATTCACAGATGAAAAATTAGTCCAGTGCAGTTTAAATTTGAATTCCCCCAGGTAATGCCTTAAGGCTCCCTGAAACTCAAATCCCCAGACTGTTCAAGTGGAAAAACAAGAAAACAAGTATCTGACTGAAAGATAGGTACAGCCAAGTGCAATGTGAACACTTGAATAATGCATAATATGGATGTTTATATATTTTTATATATATATATTTATATATAAAACTTATATATATATATAACTTTTCAGAGAACTTAACATTGTATAGCTTCTAGATAGAGACGACAATTTTGATTCTGTCATTAAACAATTTAAAAGCAAAACATAACAGCCAACACAGGCAAATAAAAGGTTTGAGCTTTTCTATAGGACTTGCTGCTAAATATGATGAAAGAACAAAGCAGCCAAATGAACAACAAACCCAAGCAACCCAGCAGTCCCTGGATTGTTCCACTGTGAACAACTTGCCCACAGGCTTCTAATAATTGCATTGCATAGAATTTGGCAAATAGAATTCCTCTTTTACAGAAAGCCAAAGAAAGCCAGTGAAAAGTCCTATAAAATGCACAGTTTCTGAGAGTTACTGCTTAGTAGCATAAGGAAATCTTCTGTACATAATCAAAACAAGAATAAGATTATTAGCTTGACAGGATAAGAAATTTCAGAAGAACACTATTTAGGAGCTGAAAATCCTATAAGCTTTAAGTGAGTTTTAATTTCCATGTAGAACTGTGTCTTGTTTAAGAGTAGACACATGACTCCTCAGCCTGAACATTCAGATTAACTGAAACAATTTGTGAATCCAAGACAATTCCAGATAATTGCCTGAATCAGAAGGGGGAAAAATGTTATTCACTGATGTTTCCCAACAGAAAAACAATAACAGTTTTCAACTTAGAATTCAATATTATTACTAATTCGACTCATACTTAAAATGAGAGAATTCTCAAAGATTCTTAGGGTAGCTCTGATAAATTTCCTATTGTGTATGTCTGCATATGTGCACTTGCATTCTCTTTCTAACTTAGGACTGTGGGAAAACTAGTATTTGCAAAAAAATTTTCTGTGTGTTTTATTTAATTTTTATACTATTCTTATATAAAAACACAGATGTAATTTCGATCTTACCTAATGCAAATGTGCTAAAATTTCCTGGCCTGAACCTTACTGCACTTGTAATATTTTTACTTGCTACTTCATTTGTGAGAAGATACATAAATTTCAAACAAAAATTAAATTGGTGTCTATCTCTCAATCATATGAAAAAATATTGAGTTCAGTTAAAAGTCAATCATCTTTCCCTTTCTTTTGGAAAAATTTTAGTAATTAAATAGTTGGAAACATTCACTAGAATGGTGTAAATCAGTGGAGCTCCACAGATAACAATAGAACAATGCTGACTAACTGCAAAGAAGACCCCAGCATTTGGTTTCCAGATTCCAGAGTTACAGGCTCCTGTAGGAAAAGTTTCCCTGCCTGCCAGAGATGAGGAGTCTTACACATACATAAAACATAAAAACACACATCAGTGTGCCAACAAGTTTTTAATTATTTATCACACTCAGAACACAGAGTGTGATAACGTTCCTGAAGTCGGTTTTTCATTTGTTATAGCAGGTTTGCATAATGAACGTTCAGCATTTGTTTGCTAAGCATGAATGTAAAATGGAGCAAAATAAGATCCTTGTCAAGAACCATTTACATGGTAATGCCAGTGTTGCAAAAGGTGATAGTCTGTAAATGACTAATTCCTACTTTCCCTGCTCAGCCTGCTTGCAAAGCTGACTCATTTAGCACCTGCTGTTTTGGACTAACCAGGGTTTTTCTAAATGTCTATGTATTACAAGAGGTACATATATAAAAGTTGTGCTTGCACCAGAGTGTGCATTCAGGGAGGGGTCTTTTATAATTTAGGAGCTCTGTGGAGTTTTGATTCCTGCCTTGCAGGGAAGATGACTTTGATATTTATTTATTTATTTATTTAATACATGGTATAGGACTCAAGAGTTTGCAAAACCCAAGTATGGTGTGTGAGAGACTGAGAAAACTACACAGAGGCAAATTTCCTTTGACATTGGCATTTACACAGACACTGAACATCTCTGCCATCATCCAGAGTTACAAACCTTTTCTGAAAATTAGATACCTGAAGTTTCTTACTCAGTAGAGATACAAAATGAGATCCAACATCCATGTGTGTCTATTGTCTACTTAGGCTATGAAACTACAGCTATAGTAGAGCTAATACTTGAGATAAATTTTGTGTGTCTAAATATAAAAATTACCTTATTAAGCTTGTGTTCAGTGAAATCCCAGAGTACCCAAGGGTGTAAGTCTATGGATACTTGTTTTGACAACCACTTCTCCAGTCACTTCTCTCAGCTACAGTTCCCTTAGCTATTCACTGTTGTGCACAGATGTACCAACTGCAATGTTTGCTGGGAAGTTTAAACTAATAGGATCGTTGAAACTACCAGGGAGGAAAAAAATCCCTGTTTTCTTGTAGTGGTTTGGGATATGAAATAATATTTTCTAAGTAGTAATTGTCACTTAAACAAGAGTATTATGAAATTAATGTTATGGCTAAATACTAACACAGCTCCTTGGAGAACCATTCCACAGTTTTGAATTACTCTCCTCCAATAAAAACCCTTCTGTCCTTACTTTTATGGCAGAAGACCTTCTTTTTTGTGACAGAGGAGAGAGGCTTTGTAACCAGGATCACTGAATTAAACCTTTCAGTCACCTCTTCTGCTGTTTTTTTGTGTTACTCTTTTCAAATCTTTTAGTTATCTAAACAGCTATTTAATTTAACATAGGCTCTATAGAACTTTTTATTATTATTTGTTTATTAATTTATTACTTCTAAAGTTTCTGGGGTTAAAGCAGGGTGACAATCTAGCCTGCCAAAATAAACCATAGCTGTCTGAAAGGAAGGTGTTTAATGTAAATTAGTCATTAGTAACTAGTCATTACCGAAGCTCCCAGTTCAGTGGACTCCTACAGAGGGTAAGGTATTCTTTCTGGAGGTCTCCAATGAACAACATGATACTACTTCTGTAAGTATTTTTCTAGGAATTAGATGGATGGGTTAGACTAAGCACTTACCTTTGAATGTGAAAGATAGGTGAAATGATCCCGCAACTTCATTGTCTTTTTTTAGATTCTAGTACCTTTCTGGTACAAAGGATGCTAACACTCATGTCTAAATTCACCTGTGAGTACCAAAAATGCTGCTTTTCAAACCTTCTGTTTTCATACATCTTGGACAGGAGTTTGTTTCCCTTATGTTCCATTCTTGTTTTGTCCTCTAGCCCTCTAGTGCTACTCAGAGTTCTCACATTTCCATATTAGTCAAATGGGTGACTGGAGCATCATTTAGTAAAGTTTTGAGCCTGCTTTCTGTGAGTATGATGTGAAACCTTCAGCTTCCAGCCAGAACTCCCAGACAGGTGTTTTCAAACAAAACCTTATCAGAGGAAGGAGTATAGAGGTTTTCACAGGACAGTAATCCATAGTTTGAAGAGAAAAGGTTCTCAAATACAAGATAAAACTTCTACTGGACTGAGAGACAGGCCAGTCTACACCAGTATAGGTTTTCATTTTGGATGCAGTATAGTTATAGTTATATAATTATAGTTATAATCTCAGACCATAGCTCAAACTATAAGATAGTTACAGTCTCAGAGTTCCATTTTAGGTTAATGCTCATTCTCAGTTTAGTTACTGCTTTATTCCCTTGCCTTTACCACTGAGCTTTCTTTGCTGATCAGAGTTGCCCTTTTTACCCTTGCGTTTGGTAAATCCTCCTTCAGGGAATGCACTGAGGTTCCTTTAGCTATGTATTTCTAAGCCAATGTGAAACTTATGAATGGCCCAGACAGACAAGGTCTCCACCTAATCACAAGATGACTGCCACCACTACAATGTATTGTCTGTAATATCTGTTTCCACTAGCTCTGTCTTCAAATTAAGTCTACTCCTACATTAAGCTTTGACTCTAGAAGTTCATCTTCATGAAGCACGTTCTCATACTCTATTTAAACACCAGAAAGTCTCCACAGTGACTTTTCTCTCCTCTCTTGCTGTGGATATTCAGTTACTGATTGTCAGAATCAAATGAAAAACTCAGCAGACCTTTTGCTGATGTACATGAATAGCATTCAAAACACAAGGGGAAAAAACAGAATCTGAGAAACAGAATTTTATTTTTTTTTTCTTTTTTTTTTTTTTTTTTTTTTTCTTTTACATTTTGCCATTCTAATATTTCTGCTTGACAGTGTTGCTGGTACTGTACTGTGAGTGGTAGCACAACACAAGTGGACTGGAAAGGATCATTGGCCCCATGGGGCACAGAGACATAGTTGAGTGACTGAAATTTTTCTTATAGAAGAGGTGCACCTGAAGAAACTGGATCTACCAGAATTATGCTGCAGCTACCATTGCTTTAATTTCTGGTAACTGTATGTAGTACATGCTTCTTCACTTGTATGTGATCAGTAGTGCATGTAAGAGCATGTAAGAGCATTTCCCAAATTTTCCTCTCATCACATTTCAGAGTCATGACTCTATTCCTATTTCTACTTTTGTGGCTTTAAACTTGAAATCAGATGAACATACATATTTTGAGCATCCTTTTCCTTTTCTACAGGCCTTTTAATTGAACATGTTAATTGTTTTTCCACCTTATTTGCATGTGTGGGTATATTTGGAGTATTTCAGATGGGTCTGCAGAAACTCAGCACATCATTTTGGAAATATCCTTAGTGAGCAGAAGTATATGAAGAGGAAGGATTTGGAAGAGACAAGCAGATTTGCAGTCTCAGGCTGGAGGAAGGAGCAGGGATAGGAAAATGAAAAAGAGGGGAAGTGTGACAGTGAGCTCTAAATGAAGAATTTTAGGGGTATTAATATGAATCTGTCACTGTTTGCAGGATCCTCACAGGTTTCAAATCTTGTGTTAATTCCTTCTTTGAAGGCATCTTATTTTCCTCTTCCCCACTGTCCCACAGTACCAAATTCCAGCTGGCTTTGGGACATCTTCCATCTCTAGAAGAGATTTTTGTTTTCTCCTAATACTGTCTCACAGGTGGAAGAGAAAACCCAGTCCTCTGGACTGAAACTTCATCCATCAAGGATCCTGCATTCAAACTGAGGGAACGTGAAGACAGCATATGCAAGATATACATCACAGGAGCGAAAGCATTGATGCTTCTGAGGCCTCAATAATAGAACCAGCTCAGGTGACTGAGGCTGTTCACACATTTAAAAGCTGCTGCTTCAAACTAAATACATCTCCATGCCATTTTCTCATTCAGCTGGGAACATTTCATGGAGACAAATTGACCACTTAACACTTCTGTGAACCTCCTAAACTACAGTTGGGCATGGAGAGCCCTTCTTTTTCATCCTTCCTGCTAAAAGTCCCTTTTTCAATGCTGGCAATGTCACTATGGCAAAAGCAATGTTTTGTGATAAATTTTATGCAGTGGAGAGCTAGATTTCTGGTAGTTAGACTGAAGAAGAATTTCTGTCTTCTGGGAACCTTTGAAGGTATTTCACAGTCTAGATGACTGACAGGATTGTCTTAAAACTTGTTTCCTTTGGTACTGATACAACCAGAGTAAAGAATTTAGTATAAGGGCTCCTCAAGAAAAGTCCTTTGCAAAGCAAAAGCTATATATCATATCGCATTTACATATTTATCTTGTGTATATTTATGAATATGAATATATGCACGTACATGAATACATGCAATACAGAATTTTAACAAACGTGTCTTTGTGTATAGAAAGTAGTTATGAAATTGTGATGGTCTTTTTTCTTCTTAACAGTCTGGTGGTTCTGTCTGCCTCCTTCCCAGTACACCCCTGTTCATACAGTCCTTCATAGAGACAGTTTGGTAACATTTTTTAAACTGTTTTTAAACTGTTTTGGCTTATGACTTAGTATTACTTTGGGTGGGAAGAAGAAGGAAGTCTTACCAGTCAGTTTAGTAAGTTTAGTTAGTTTAGTAAGATATGCACTTTGGGCTTTACTGCATGTGGGCAGCAAGTGTTTCTGTTCTATGTGTTTCACATGTCTTTGAGGAAAAAGAAAAACAAAAAACATTACCAAAGACGTGTTGGTACCTTGCTAAAACATGAATGGCACCACAGAGATGGGCTTTCTAGGTTGGGTGATTTTCTTCAGAGTGATGTTGCAAGAGTCACTTCAGCTTCTCTCTCCATTTATACCATGGGAGCAGAAAATAGTCCTCTCAGGCTGAGAATAGTTCTTTCATTTATATTTCCTTGGGAGAAACAGAAGAATTAAAATAAGGACTTTTGTTTCAGCAGATACAATGCACATTTCAATTCAGACCACTATTTTTTCTTATCTCTGATTGCAAGTCAGTGCCAGCCTCTGGGTCATGATTCCTTACCTTTCCATCCTGTTTACTGGTGGAAATAATCTTATGCTTCTCCTTGCTCTCTCTGCACTGCTATCCAAAGTAATAGTAAGTTTCTGTTTTTTCTTCCTACTTGCTTGTCTACAAAGCAAAGTAATATAGAATAACAGCTCTGAAAAGGTGTTAAGGAAGATTAAGAGGACAGAGTAGTAGAAGCAGCATAGGTGTCAGCATGTCTTAGTGTGTATGAGAGGGAATATCCATGTCTAAGCCTGGGTTTTGGCTAGTTTTAACACCACTTGAAACTCTTGCCTTTCTTGTTAGATAATTCTTGTGTGACAAAAATTTTTACATGATGAGTGTTTCTGTATAATATTCACTGTGTTGAGAAAGCAGACTGTCCTTGAAAGGCAGAGCAGTTTTTTTTAAAGTACTTCTCAGCATCTGTTGGAAAACACGTGATATATTATCTTGGTTCTAAGTCTTTTTTGACCTGTGGCCCATGAATCCTCAAGTTCTGCTTATAATAGTAGATCAAAAGATAGTAAAAACAGATTTATTTTTTTTTTTCCCCAAGAAACTAATCACTGTTAAGGGGTCTGTAACTAAGGATATTTTGAGAATTGACAAACCCTCACAAAAATTTGATAACCACTTCATTAACATATTAATTTCTAGCTCATATAAAAGACTTATATTAGTATTTAATTATTTGCAATGTGCTGGTTCCATGACATTTTCAAAAAAATGTGGCATTTTCTCAGGCTGTTGGTGAGAGGCAATGTAACCCTGTGAATCAGGAAATTTAACTATGTTGCAAGTGCTTCATTTGAGAGGTTCTTTTTGGTTTCAGTAAGTGCAAAATCAAACACTTATAAGCCTTATTTTATAGTATTTGGCAAATTTCACTTAAAAGTTCATATTTGGCATTTACCAGAAGAGCTTTCTAATTTAATTCTCTGACTTTGCGACTTGAATACAAATATATATATTTCAAAAACAGCATTCATATGACAGAGCATACGTGGAAACAGAGACGTACTTAGAAATAATAATCTTACTCAGATCATGTTAAGAGCTGACCAACCATGTCCCTGTGCAACATCTGTTCCAGACGCAGATGTATAAATGTAGCAGGACTTACAGAATGACAGACAGTTTCCAAAGGGTTGTTTAAAAACCCAAAAATGGAATTCATACATTGCAAGGAATCAATCAGTGAAGTATTGCCTTGACTCCAAAGGAAACTCTGCATAAGGGATAGGCTATGAAATTATTCCTGCCACCAGATGCTGTTTGTCTGCTTCTGTGCTCTAATTGCTATCAATAATTAAACACAGGTCTCTGATTCATATGCACAGAGTCAGAGATTCTTAAATTAAACATTTTAAAGTCATTACAGTACATTTTATATGTTCAGCTAAACACTGCACTCAGGCTGATTATGATTAAATATACTGATACTAAATTACATATTGATTCCATAAATATCAATGGATACCCAGAACAAATAAGAAGATTCCTGGTAAATAGAAGGAACATTTTAATTTCAGATGACTAACAGAAAGCAGCTTATATTTATTTAGATATGTAACATTATGTTGCACACTGTGCAAAGAGATGGCATCTCCCAGTTGATGTGCTGCAGAAAACAGAAAATAATTTCCTTTTGGGAAACACTGTCAACGTGATGTACTCAAGTTTGTGTGACAGCCACTTCAAAAGTCAAGTTTGAATGCAAGTGAAAGCTTGCACTCGTTAAACAGTCTGTGATAGGCATGATCTTTTCCAAAACTGTACCCACAAGGTGATTGATTCTCCCCCTCTTTTATAGAATACAGTCTGCACTATGTCTGGAGAAAAAAAAAAAACATTACACTCTGAAACTGCCTGTGCTTACCCTTTAGCAGTCTGTACAATTTGATTACATATGTTCTTTTGATGATTGTTATTAGTCATGGTATTGTCTGCAAAAAGGTTTGGCAGATTTTCTATCAGAAGCATGATGCTGAGTCATCTCTGGTGATTCACTCTTTCCACTGTGGCCAGAGCAGTTACAGCAGTATGACCCCTAATACCACATTTACAGAGTTCAGGTTCTCTGGATTCTGCTGCTACAGACATATTCACCTGCTTGTCCCAGACCTCTTGGACTGTATTCCTATGTTTCCAGAATCCCGTGGGTTGCTTTCTATGACTTCTGCTCAGTATGAAAAAGGTTCAGACCACTCACCTTGCTTGGGGTAAATGTGAGTTTCAAGTTACCATCCAAGGCAAATTCTCATTTGAAAACTGCATCTGAAAGTGAGTGCTACTCAAAGTTATATTGACTCCCTTTGATCCTTCAATAAGTTGTCATTCAGCAACTATACAAATCAGGGAAACTAAGACTGTGTTGGACAAAGGTTACTGAAAGACAATGAATTCTGTTAGGCTTTGGAAGACCACGTTGTTTTTGCAAAACTAATTTGTCTGTTGGCAGTAGAGTCCCATAATGTTTGTATTCATGAAATACTTGGAACAATAATTTGTCCAAAGTGCAGTGACTCTGAGGTGCAGATCAGTAAGTGTCTCTTTCATTCAGAGATATTGGCAAAAAATATTCTAAAATGAGGAACATTTTGAATTTTTCTTTTTTAGCTTATACTCCAAATATTTCGGCTCCCTGCCACAGATTTTATTATCAGAAGGGAATATTAGTTTAGAACCTAAGATGACCAGTACAAATCAGCAGTTCTTTCTACAGTTAACTACATTTCTGAAAGGAACATTTGTGGCTCAGGATATCAGATAATTTAACTTTATTGCTTAACATGACATGGGTACTTAAACATAGTTGTCTAAAGTAATTTGTCATTTTAGATGCAGTAGGGTTTTATGTACATGCTTCCTGCTGCACTTCAAAAGGTGTAGGTCTGTCGTAGGTCCTGTGTCATATTGAGCCCAGCTGAGTGTGTCAAATTTCTAGGAAGCTGCAATGACATTTATGTTGAAGCAAACTGTCTCATTGGCACATGTCACTTCTAGTTTATCTGCTGCTAGTAGAGTCCCATAAACCTTAATGTTAAATAAATATTTTGAGCAATAACATGCCCAGAGTGTAGACTCTGTCATGACACAGTTAATGAACCAAGAAATCTTGTATTAGCTGTTACGTTTTTTTCCTGTTGTAATGACACTTTTGTTAGACACTTCAAACAGCCTTAACAAGCAAAATATGATTTAATGCAACTAAAATCCTAGCAGAACCAAAAGAACCTTTCTGAACCTTTCTTGCTTTAAAGATGCAAACTTAAAGTAAATATATATTAACTTAAAATATATTAAATTCTGGGATGTTTCCTGACAACTAACTTGGTCTGGTACTCTGTCATTTTGCCATAGTTCTACCATACAAAAAATTGTCAGGAAAAAAAAAAAAAAAGCCAGTTACTTTGACAGGCTGATCTTACTGGTCAGAACAACTTAGTTACCTGCTACGAAGTTCAACCAACATTACTCATTTTAATAACTTGTTTACAGCTGCTTACAACTTGACAAGCCCATAATTCTGTGGAATGAAAAACTTGGTGAACCTGCAGTGCCTTGTGCATGGACTGTGCACATAGCCACACCATACTAAAATGCTGTTGAAAGATTCTGGCCACAACAGCTCAAATATCCCTTGTATTAGGCAAGCTAGAGAAACAGATACTCTCTTTTTTTTCCAGAAACCTCATACTTAAAAACATTAAAATGGAAACATTTTCTTTTCACAGCTGTGTGTTCTAATACAGACTGTGCATTTGGCAGGGATAAGGCCTAGCAAACAGCCTGAATCACCTTAATTCAGTCCCTCCCTGGGAACTGCTTAATCATGAGATTATGTACCATGGGTTTTCTGTTTCAGAACACTGGTGTGCCCTAGGGATCAGACTCAGGAATACTGCAGACTGTTGTTTAAAGAACACCATCTCAAAAATTGAAAGGTGAATATTAAACGAAGTTGGAGATCATAAAGGAAAGATGTCTGGGAATTTAACAATATGCTGTCTGAAATAGCTTGTTGATTAACGATTTTTTAAAACAGAACTGAAGGAACATTAAGTGACCTCATACATTAGTAGACCTCTAAAAAAATCACAGAAGTAAGAGATGTCATGAATGCTTCAATCAACAGATCTCAGGATTTCAATACTGGACAGACACTTAGTAGTAAAAAATACATTTGGAGACAAATCCCATTTGAGGTGTAAGTTCCTGATGAAGTTTATGCTTCACAAAACATAAAATGTGTCCTCTTTATTTTGTGTTTAGGATGTCCATAATGATAGTAAATAAGTGAATTTCTGATGTAAGATGAGCTTACCCTCCAGCTTTTTTCTCATTGAGAAGTTGGGTTTGTTAGGTCTAGACAGGTGAAGACACTAGGGAGACCTTATAGCAGCCTTCCAGTACATGAAAGAACCTACAGGAAAGCTGGAGAGGACCTTTTAACAATGAAATGTAGTGGTAGGACAAGGGATAATGTCTTTGAACTAGAAGAGGGTAAATTTATATTAGGTATTATATAGAAATTCTTCATTGTGAAGGTGGTAAGACACTGGAACAGTTTTCCTAGGGAAGTTGTGGATACTCCCTCCCAGGAAATGTTCAAGGCCAGGTTGGATGGGGCTTTGAGCAACTTGGTCTAGTGAGACATGACCCTGTCCATGCAGAGGGGTTGGAATTAGATGATCCTTAAGGTCCTTTCTGAGTCCATTCTATGGTCCTGTGATTGTACACGTGTCCTATCAACTCTGTCTGCTTCTTCCCATCACCCTTCCCTACTACTTTCCATGTTTTTTCTTTCTGGCCTGCCTGTTCTGCAAGAGATACCACAGACCATGCTGTGCATGTAGTGAGTGGTCATCTGCCTCCCAGCAGCTGAATTGGTCAGGCAGAACGTGTTACTTTTTAGCAGCCGCATGTAACCCTTAGGCTGCATTTTATATAGCTCAGTGGTGAGTACTTTAATATCTTTAAGAATTCTACTCCTCTGTCCAACTTGGCTGGTACTAGCCAAAGGGATCAAAAGTGATTGTGAGAAATAGGGCGGACAGAAAAACACAGTCAGAGATGGAAGTGATGCCATCACATCAGGTTTGTCCCCTTAGGAAATCAGACAAAAATGTGAGACACTTTCAGTATTAAGAAATTTGATTGCTGCCCTGGAGAATTTCCTCATTCAGTCTGCCACAGCCTTCCTATATGATGGTGGGCACATCACTTCAGTCATATAAGTACAACTTAAATATGAAATTCAGTGGAGCTGAGCTGCAGGAGCTAAAGCTGCCGTATCCAGGGGCTCTCATTTAAAAGCTCATAAACAACTGCATACTACCAAGAACTCTGAAAACAAGCATCCTGTGGGACTGGTGTGGAACACTGAATTCGAGCAGGCTCATGACCTGAATTTTTCTGGTAAACATTTAAGAAACCATTTGGGTTCCATAAGTTCCTGGGTGGCATTTGGGTGAAATTTAGAAGCTGAACTTTAGGAAGACAGTTCTGGAAACTTAGCTTGCCTTGTTTTACTACTTGATACCTGAGTGGAATATGGGGCTTCTGACTGTCTGATATTTTTTTGTGTGTGTGGTGGGGTTTTTTTTTTTCTTGTTTGTTTTTGGATTGGGGTTTTTTTTCCATTCCTGTTGATTTCTCAAGGCAAAATACATGGGCATGGTTTTGAAGAAAACTATTTCCTAGAACAAGAGCTCTCCAGCATGGTTTCATGGTGGGACTGGAACTGATGACAGCACTGTTAATTTCAGTCACAACCGTAGAGGGTTATGACTACCTGCAGTTTAAAAACTTATCTTCCTGTCTCCCTGTTCAACCTGCAGTCTAAAGCTACCAAATTCTAAGCACAGTCTCTGTCTTCCTCCTGCTCCTGTCAAATGTTTGATTCCCATGAGCTACACAGAGTTAATTTTGTCCTGTTATTGCTGATAAGCTGACTGGGGGTAAGAGTTTCTGGGCACACATTTACACTGAAATTATTTTAAGAATACTTTTTTTTTTAAAGTTTATTTTGTATTCTTAAGCAGTCTATGCTGTTGTCTGAGTCCTCTTTTAAAACAAAATGGACATTAGAAAATCATAGGTATTGAGAATCTTACCGTATTCACATGGTCTTTTAAAATTTATTTAACTTTTATTGATTTTGCCATTGGAAAGAGGAGAGGAGAGAAGATTGTTACAGGAAAGGCATCCACTATTAGCAGCAAGAAATACACGCTCTGTGCCACTTTGTTTTCAAGAAAGACAAACACAATCCAGTTTCTGTTGGATTTCTTTAAGAAAAGCATGCCAAGTTAGCAAAGTACATATGGCCAATTAGAGAGAGAACATATTTACATTAATTTAGTTTGAAAGTTAAGCTTTCCAGAAAAAGAAAGAGCCAAGCAATTAAGACGATGCTGTAAGGCCAAGGTAGTTGTGTACTGATGCACAATTCTCAGTATGTGTGTCATATACTTACTACAGGTTTGGATGGACTGTTTCATGTATCATAACATTTTGTGCCTGTAATCAACATGTCTGTTGGGCATTCTCAGAAAAGTAGTTCTACTGAAATACTGCTTTTTTCTTTAAGAAAGGTAATGCTGAAAACTGTTAGGCAAAACATAAACTTTAGGGCATGGAACCTTTGTAAAGATGGGTGCAATGCTTCCCTTTTTCCAGTTGTTGGGGACTTCCATGACTTTTGAATTTTCATGGAGAGTGGCTTAGCAGCTACATCAAACAATTTCCTCAGGACTTTGGGATGCAGGACTCATCAGATCCCTCAGACTTACATATATTCAGGTTTCTCAGGTGATCGCAAATCTCATCTCTTACAGCGGGAGAGACATTTCTCTGTTTTCTGTCCATCCAATTAAGAGGAGTGAGGAGAGAGATTGCTAGAGGTAAAAATGCTGTTGAGTACCTCAGCCTTCTGCTTGTCTGTTGTTACTAGTTTGCCATTCATGTCCATTGAGTAGGGGAAAGTTACACTTTGTTTCACCTTCTTTTTCTGGCTGATTTATCTACAGAAACCCTTCTTACTGTCCTTTGCATCCCATGCCAAGCTAAATTCCAGCTGTGCCTTGGATTTCCTGACCCCACCCCTACACAGCTGGGCAACATTTCTATGCTTTTCACATGATACCTGTCCCTGCTTCCCCTATCTGTGCATTTCCTTCTTGCCCTTTAGTTGGACCAGCAGGCCTTGACTCAGCAATGTCAGCATCTTTCTATCAGCTAAAAAACAAATGATCTAGATAACCTCAGATCTGGAATCTGGTTTCAGGAATATGTGGTTAGCACCCCCATAGTATATAATTTTGAGCCTTTCTGCTATTGATTCATTTTGTTTTATCATTGCATTTTTGATGAACTCAACGAAATATTGCGTATCACAGCCTGGAGTATCAGAACACTTAAGTCTCCCCTTTGCACCTGGGAATTCAAGGTACTCTTAAAGGAATATTGAGAAAATAATTAATGTTAGAGAAGTCGCAGGATACTTAGACTAATAAAATTTCCAAGAAAATTAGTATTTTTTTTTTTTTCCAGAACAAGCTTTGCTTAACATCAGGTAAGATAGACCTGGGGCTAAACACGAAACAATGAACATTAACCAAGAGCTTATTCTTGTAAACGAAGTACTCTTGGTTATTCTTGTAAGAGTAGTCTTTATTCTGAATGAGTCAAAGGTCCTGTGGATTGCTGCAATGGTATATGGTATTTTTAGGGCATATATACAGGCAAAAGCCAATTAAATATAGCTACAAATATAACCTGAGGTCTAGTACATCTGAATATACAGTGCTAAGTGTGCAAGATTTGCTAAGAGTCTTTTGTCTAATTAATTTTTAGATTCCAAGATGGGTACCAAAGGTTTTTATCATTAGCTTCCAGTACCATAAGATCTCATACTAAGGACTGTGTTGAAAATTACTCTGGGAACCTGAGATATTTCCACCTCTTGTAGTCTAATTAGAAAATCCAAAAATATTCCTCAGACCTTTAATACTGAAAAATTTAGGAGAATTGAAAACTCCCAATTCAATAGGTCAGTAAGTGTCAGAGATGTAGTATAGATGGCATACTCAAGTATTCAGTGTAGTTTCAAACCATGATAGTGGAGGACATTTTCTGTCTGCTGATTATGAAAATCAGCCCCCCACAAAATACATCAGCTTATTTTCTGCTATTCCTTAGTGAATCAAATAGAATATATTGTTCCCCTTTTCTGACCTTATATCTCTGCATCTGAGATTACTGACTTTTTAAATCAAGGTCTTGAGAGGAAATGGAAAACCTTTGTTTACTCTTTTCAACAATTCAAATATTGTCTTGACCTCAACATCACAGATCTGAACTGTGGTGAGTGGGTGTTTTGGTTTGTCTTTTGTTGTAATTTTTGTTATTGTTGTTGGTTTTACCTTTTTTTATTGTTGTTGTTGTTGGTTTTTTTTGTTTTGTTTGTTTTTTTAGTATTACAGCACTTGGCTCCTTTAAATTCATCTGCATGAAGTGAAAGCAGTCTTTATACACTGAAGAACCCATAACAAAACCAGGTCCTGAGAAGTGATGCGTACCATATTAAACAGAAAATCAGTGGAGCAGAACTGTAGTTGTAGTTTTCCCTCTTGGCTTGTCATCCACTACTTGCATCACTACATTATTAATTTTTTTCTTCCCTGGTCTCCTATAGAGCAGAGCAACCTCTTTCTCTTCCTTCCTTCATTCTCCCTCCCTTCTTGAGCTCTGCTTTTGAGTTAGGTTGCAATAAAAATTGGCTCCAGATTTTATCCAAAGCACATTTCCGAAAATTTTGCACGTGTAATGTAGAGACAATCTTAGTTTTCACCTCTTCCTGGCTAGTATGTGAGTCACTTGTGTGTATCAATGTACAGGAAGTTCATTAACATATTGTAGTAGAAAGAAACAGTCAAAGAAGTAAGGAAGGAAAGTACCCATTCTCTAACAGCACTGAAAAAATATAACTCTTCAACATTTGGCAAATTCATATGGAATAGTAATAAAAAGAGCACCAGATGGATCTCTTAAAGACATCTACTTTACCCTTCATAGTACTGATGCAGAAATAATTTGGCTCAGAATTCCTAATACTGTATTTAATTAAATGAAAGCACTTATCATAAATGCTTTTATCTGAATTGAGTAATTGTTTCTCATCTACAGTTTCCATTTACTTATCTGGTTGTTCCAGAAGCTCTACCTCATATTAAAAAAAATCTAGATTTTACTGACAGTGTATTTCAATTTTTTACTTGGTGTTTCTCTTCCCCCAAGAGCACATGTTGTGTTGAAGAAACATCACTCAGAATAGAGTGCAATATGTAACAGTGCAGTGTCAGACTTTCAGTGAATTTTGGGAGTATGTGATTTTTAAAAACTAGGCTCTGTACACTGTGATATTAATTTGCGTGCTTAAACTCAGGCATGTTAGCCTTAAAGACTTCAGTCAGAGCTTTCATATGTGATATAGACACCCACTGACTGCAGAATATTTGGGTTCAAGCTATGAATTTTTACAGTTTTTTTTTTATTCTTAAAAAAATCATCTTTAGAATCTCTGTCCCTTCCTCCCTTTTTACTGTGACTCTATTTTCCCAATTCTTATGGCTGTCTCAGTGCATGTGAGTGGATAACAGGAGATCTTTCAGCATTTCTACATTTGACATCTACAAATGTTTTAAGTTACACCTTTGCTTAATTGTACCATGTAGTCCTTGTAGTCCAGACAAAGAGCAATCTTAAGGAATATGGCATATCATACATTCGTTGCCCTTGGTACAACCCTCTTTGGTGCAAAGTCTTTAGTCTGAGCTTCAGAGACTTTCTCCACTGTTTGAACCTCTGAATTTTGAATCTCCCACTGGAATGAAGCACTTGCATCTACAATATTCAGTTGTAATAGATAATAAAGTAGAACATTGCTTGGAAAGAAGATGAGAATGTAGGTGTGTATCCTTAGTGGATAACTCTGAGCCCTGCACTCGTGTTGCCAATTTATTTCCTGACTCAGTAGATCACATCTATTTCTGCCTGTAAATAATGATACTTAGGATATTCTTGCAAAAATTAATACTACAACAAAGATTTTAACGGAGTTATGAACTTCCTGGTGGAATGCTCTAATCTCTAGTGTCCTAGAAATAAACAAGACTTTCTGGATGCTTTTATCTGGCACCTGCTCCATCAGTCATGTCTGGAAAATGGATAGGAAGCAGGTAGGCAAGGTGAACAAATGAATTAGAAATTATTTCTTCACATTCCCAGACAAGTTTTCCTGAGGATGGCCAGAAAAGAAGATATTTTATGGGAGGTCCTGCTTATTGTTCTAAGGATTCCTAAGATGTTTCTTGTCTTAAGCATAACTTTAACAGGGTTTGAAGGTTTGAATTTTAAATTAAAGCTCATGAAACTGGATTTAGGTGTGGCTTAAGTACCTAAATCCCCTTTTTGGCCTAGTACTCAGTCCTTTTATTTATTGATGTAGTAAAAAAATAATAAAAGTCCTGTAGGTTAACAAAGGCTGAGATTTCTAAAGAAGTCTGCAGGAACCAGGTAGGATATTGAAATTAATTTGAGCTTTTTAATACCATAATACTGCTCTAAAATCTCTGCTTAATTCCTAAATGGTATGTTTTCTTTATTTGAGTCATACGTCAGATACTAATGCTAAGTGAAAAGCAAAAGGCATAAATAAGGTTCTGATTCTCTTTCTTATTTTCAGCATTGTTGATATCTAAACCTGTACTTGAAGATGAAATAAGATTTTCTGTTACTCATCAGGCAGAGTCTATCAAGATGAAATAGTATTCTATCTCCTAATCTATCTATAGACCTGGCTGCAAGAGATGTTCTGACTCATCTGGATTGCAGAACCTGTAAAACAAAAACAGATCCAGTAATTTTACCATCTCTCATACACTACCTTTTATGAACCTTCTTAGCACATGGAAACCAGAAGAAACAAGCTGTTATTGAAATAAAACTGTCACCTGAAGCGATATATTGGCAGGCCAAATTTCTCTTAAAAATAAAGAAAAAAGTTAAGAAATGTCACAGGAATTACTAATAGCTATTTCCCCCAAAACCAAATTCTACTTATTACATAAACGCACCTCTAACACCTAGAGAGCTGCTCTGCAGAAACTTTAAAAAGACTGTGCATGCCAGTACACATGGACTGAAATCACTGTGGAGTATTTGCTGTGAAAAGATAATTGCAATTAGTGAGGCCTTTTTTTCTTCCGCCATCTTCATCTACCATATAAAATTGCAGGGAGGTATTATGATGAAAAACAAACCAACAAAAAAACCCCCATGTCTTACTGTACTTAGCAATGTACTGCACAAGCTACCTCAGGTCCTGAAGGGGCAGTGATATGTGTCATTTTTGCATAAACCTTGTCTGGTCTTCTCAAGTCCCACTATAGATGGGACCATTAATGTCCCATTAATATCTCCACTGGAGTCAAGAGAAAGTTCCTGCTCAGCCTAAAGCTGATTCCTGGCCATCAGTCAATTTCATGTATAAAAAATTAATTTAGACTCCTACAAATCCATAGGTGAGCTAGGAAATTTATTCAGTTGCTTAAATAAAGTTCCATAACCATATTGGAGGCAGGTTACCTAGCCTAGACACTCTGTCAGGCTAGTTTCACCTTCAGTTGCTGCTCCAGGTGTGTTTAGGTCTCCTGTTTATACACTAGTTCTTAATGGAAGCTTAGGACTTTTTCAGTGACTCTAGACACATGTTCAGAGACAATTCAACCAAGGCTCAAAATGGGAGGAATTGATCTCTAGATACTTAGGCCTGAAATTAGATTTCTAGATGTGGCATATGAGCTAGAGGGAGATTTAGTTACCTAACTCTATATATCTTGTACTTCTACTTCTACAGGAACTCTGTATCTGAGTGTATGTGGAACTGGTTATTACATTCCAAAAAATGTATTAAAAAGACATTTAAAAGTACACTGTTTTGCAGGAGAAACTGGAGGCCATACTAAAGTATGTCACACAGCACTTAACATTAAAATGTGTGCAGCTGGATTCAGTCACAAACTAGGAAGGAACAAGTCTGTAAGGCCAAATAGGTAGTAGGTGGAGTCTTGAGGTGACAAGTAGAGGCTTGTGGGTTTGTGTGGCACCCAAATAGATGCCTTTCAGGAATGTCAGGCAGAGGCAGGAGACAGGGATGTATCTGCTTTCCACTGGCTGATGGCAGAGCTAACTGAAGTGGAAGTGAAGCAGCATGTAACTACCTCTGCAGACCCCTTTGGAGTTGTTTCATGTTCAGAAGAACTGGATTCTCTCTACTTCCCAAAACTGGGAACCTGTATCTCTGTTCCTACTGGGGTTTTCTTTTTAAAGCATGTCTGGAGGGCTTGATCTTCATAGGTGCTGAGTAGTATTAATTAATGCTTGTAGTTTATCACCTAGCAACTGCAGAACTCAAAACTAGATGCTGTATTTGAAAATGTAATACTCTGTCTTTAAGCTCAAGGGAAACTTTTCTCAAAGCCAGGTATGGGCTGTTTCACCAGCCTTACCTCATCCATAAATATCACCAAGTTTTATTTTTAAATATTGGTTGACTTTTTTTAGGAAAAAGATCTTATTTAGAAAAACTTGTTTTTTTTCTTTTTAAAGGGAGAGGATTACATGATCTTCACACAGAGGCTCTGGGATCTTAAGAACAGTGACAGTTAATTTGCAGGTAAGGAATCAACTTTTCCAGTCCCATACGCTTATTTGAGGATTATCTACCCTGGGAAATGTATGGACTCTGTCGCTTAGCAACCACCCTCCCTCTTCTCAGAGTAGCAGAAGGATGCTCTGCGCATGCATGTGCACTGGTAATCTGGTTTTCAGACCACAGAAGGCCTTGTTTTGATACAGTCAGTCAGATGACATAGAGTGATAATTTGCAGAGGATCAGTCTGTTGTAACTCAGTGCAGGCAAAATCTGAACCAGCTCCTTTTAATGTTCTGTCTCTGAGCTGGAAGAGTTTGAGATCATTGTATCGTGTTTGCTGAGAAAATGAAGGGAATATTACCTGGGCAGTGAGCATACAATCCAAGTTTTTACAGATGAATCTGTTGCAAACTCTGGAGTATTGCTAAAGCATTCAGGATGTTTTCTTACAACAGAGGGAAATGTGAAGAACATACAGCCACAAAATTGGAGAGTGACTGCTGTTATGTGGGACTGACCTGAAAGTCACGTAAATGGTTAAGAAACATACAGGGTTCACACGATGATTTTTTCCCTCTGGCCACCTGTTACAAGTGTAATGAAGCAGCACTGGTTGGTTATGTGTTTGTACTACCTACATGGGTGTATATTCATCATCTGGCGCTGATGGGTCTGAGGTGTACACTAGATGGTGCTTGCACAACACAGGGAGCAGAAAGCGTGTCTGTCTCAGGATGTGTCAGCAGCTCAGTACTCCACCTCCTCCTCCAGTATTTTCTGTGATGTGCACTCTGTTCCATTAAAGGGAGTCACATAATTAAATACAGAATGTTCACAAGTGAAGGAAAAAAATTGGTAATTTTCTATTTCACTGACCAATTCAATAAAGAGATAAAAGCAGTAATTTGCTTTTCTGTATATATGTTTATAAATGGGTATGTATATGCAGAGTCTTGGCAGCTCCAAGTTTTTAAAGACAGAGAGCTAGTTTGGCAAAGCCTTTTCTATACTTCTCTAATGACATACAAGTACATAGAACTGAATAAAAGGAAGGTCTCTTTAAAATATATTAAATATATTTGTACAGCACTTAGCACCGAAGAGTTCTTAACTAGTGTCTAAATATTACGATGAACTACCAGGAATTTTAGGGGAAAAAACCCCCTAAAATGACATATATATTCCCCATTTGATCAAAATCATCACAGGAATAAACAAACAAACGAAACCAAAACTAAAATCCCTGAAAGTGAAAGTAATCTGTGTACTGTATAAAGATATACAAATTCTGTAAAAGCTTTTATATCCTTGAGACATCTGATAAATGAAAGGAGAAAAAACCCTGAATCCATGGTTATATATCCATGTATTCCATAAACTTTCTGTATATCAAAAAAGAATGTCTTGGATTTCATACAAAATAAAAATCTTCCTAAAATTACTGACAGTAAGTCAAGTGTCAACATGATAAATATATTTACTATGTCCAAGCTCAAAAAGAATAAACACTACTACCAAATTTTATCATATATTTATTTCTGCTCCATTGTTTTTGAAGTTCAGACACAGCAGCAGCTTGTAGTAGTTAAAAATCCCAGTTAAACATTTTTAACTCTAAATTTCTTCGAGCATCTTGCTTATTTTAGACATGTCTAGAGGCTTATATAACTAGAATATATTCTAAAATAAAGTGTAATTACCTTCAATGGATGCATGTTTTGAGCATGGCTGGATTTTGGAAGGGGAAGGCTACATGGACAGTAGGGCTGAGGAAAAAAAAAAAAAAAAGTTGAGCCAGATTTGATGGGTTGGTATCCACATTTGAGCCCAAACATCCCAGATCTAATTGTGCTGCCAACAAACAAAGAAGTTAGCTAACAGTTCTGCACTATTCTGATACCTGAGTTCATTGTAGAGCAAGTGCTTGCTGGAGGAACAGTTGTGGCAAGCTGTTCTCTGTATTGCATTAAATGGAATAGGATGTGATGAAGACTGGGATAGGGGATATGGCTGTTCCTGGAGGAATTGTGCAGGTGCCTAGCAAGGCCAAGTTGCTGAAGGTGTTACAGAAATAGATGGTCACAAGTAATATTAACCAACAGCTTTTCAGCTCCTGAGGGTAAACTGGGCATTTAATTCAGCTGTGTTTTGGTACTACTTTGCCATGATTCTGTGGCTTTCGTATTCTAAATCTTCTGAAATCCAAGAAGCTTCATTGTCTTAACTGTGAAGCAAAGAAAAGCTTTTAAGTGGGCCAAGACATATTAGCTTCCTAGTGGCCCATGATTGAGCAGGGTCCTGTCAGGCTCTGCCTGCATCTGGATTTTGTTACCAGGAAGAGCAACAACACCTGTTTCCCATTTATGCATCAGAATTAGCAGTTGAGCTCCAAATTTGGCTGCTATGATTCCTTCTGAATCCAGGAGGAGTTGGATGCCAAGTGCTGGCTTTTGGAGCTCTGTTGCACCAGGATTTCTCTTTAGTTATCACATGCTGTAGAAGCTTTAGTTACAAGCAGCCCTGCTTTTTTTTCTCTCTACTCCTGCTAGACAGCCTCCTCCCTACACCTTCCCCTCTGCTCCTGTCTCCAGCTTTTAGTTTGTTGTTGTTGTTTTTGTTGTTGTTGTTGAGGGTTTTTTCTCTTTTTTTCTTTCTTTTATTATTTTTTTTTCTCTTTTTTTTTTAAACCACGCCGGAAAAAGACGGTTGTTGGTCGGGGGGCTGTGGGAGCAGAGAGGAGGGGGAGGACAGCAG
>JAAWXA010000034.1:1987081-2013158 GCA_038090715.1 Florisuga fusca
GGGCGGGTCGCTTGATACCCAGGGAGGCGGTTCCCGCATCCCGGACAGCAGCTGCCGCCCGACTCACGGCAGCTTCAGCACCGCGGACAGCAGCTCCAGCACCGCGGACAGCGCACGCCGCCAACATGGCTCCGATCGCCGCCAGCCGCCAGCAGTTCGGTAAGTGCGTCCCGAACCAACTCCCCACCCACGGGGCTGGGGGATGCTCCCCTCCGCAGTCAAAGTGCACGCCAGGCAGCCCCTTCCCAACCACCCAGCACCACCCGGCACACAGCTTGCTGGGAGGAAGGTGATTCCTGACAACCCCCCCTCCCCCCGCCCCATCCTCAGTTCGCTTCGATCGAAGAAGTTGTGTGAATTTGTTTTCTTCCACTTCTCTCTTCTCCTTCTGCCCTACTTGCTCCCCCTGGTAAAACATCGGGGGATATAGAGAGGTTTCTGTAGGTGTGTTTTCAGATGAGAGAGGTTTACAGTTGTTTGGCTTGGTTAAAGCAGGGTGGTGTTAAATGATGTAAATGCATCCTATGCTACAGAGAAAATCTTTGTTCAAGTCATCCTTGCAAGAATTGTCATTCCTTTTTTTTTTCTTGCCGTAGAGAAAGACTTGCCAGCTGCTAGTTAAAGTGAAAGACAGTGTTGTAAAGGACACTGCTAGGAAGAGGAAAACACATGAACCCAATGTTTTTAGCTTAACAGCTGCATCCTGATCAATCTAGGTTCATCAGGAACAGCAGTGATGATAATGAAGTTTTCAGTCTTGTCATTTTTATGCACTGGGTGTAGAGCGATTCACTGTGATAGAAGTTTCACAAACATTATATATGTGCACTTACAGAATAGGTATATGTATAGCTTTACTCAGAAAAGAAGTAAGTAGAAATGTTGTGAACTCTGCTTTACAAATATTGACTCTAGTTTAGATTGTATTTGCTTTAGCAGTGGTTTAATTCAAGGATCGTTCCATTGACTTAAGTGAAGTGACTCCAGATTTACATCACATAACCAAAACAATAACTTCTCCCAGATCAGTAGGTGATGTTTCCGATTAATGCCTTAAATGTTAAACAATTTCTTTACATTATGACAAGCAAAAAATTCAGGTTACAATATAATTAGTTGTAAATACAAAACCATTTTTATTATAATTTTGTCTTCTTTCCCCACCCACCTAATGTTGCTAACCCCATTTGTGACATCATGCTTATTTAATTACTTATTTAAGGAAGATAATTGTATTTTAACCACCAAATTTATTCTACCACTCCTTTTGGTACTTGCATAATTAAAATATTGCATAGTTTCCATTACTAAAAAAAGTATGTCATGTCATGAAAAAGTATTATAAATGTGCAAATCACTGGTAAAAGCTATTAAAATATTCTGATTAGTTTTTGATTAGTTCGTTTTCTACTTTTATGCTATGTATTTAATTTTTTACAGCCCAGGGAGTTCTTGAAACTCAGAGCCACGTGCTTAAGTTAGAAAAAAAAAAAATATTTGGTCATGTCTAACATTTTCAGTCATTTTATTAAATTCTGAAAATTAAGTATGGTAGGGCTTGTAGGCAAAATGTGAATATCATGATAATGTGAATATCATCAGAAGACATTAATAAGCAGGCCTGAATCTTTCTGTGCTGGAACATGATGTCCTACTTTGCTCTGATAGTAATGGTTTGGTTTTGTTCTCTTTTTTTTTTTTTTTTTTTTTTTTTAATTTTATTTTAATTTTATTTTATTATTATTCCACTTAAAAGCAAAGGTATAGTGGCAGCACCTCCATCTGTCCAACTTTTACCTGGATGAAGCTGACTTAGTGGTTTTCAGAGGGATGATAGTTTTGCTTTTCTTATCCAGAATCATCTGCTAGTGATTTTTGAGAACCAGAACTGTTACACAATTGCTTTTATACACATATTGCATAAACAATGTCATTCCATTGATATTCTGCTGGTTTTCCACTGCTGCTGGGAATAAAGATTAAGTTCTGATTGTTACATTGAGGGAGGTTTAAACTCACTTAGTAATGTTACTTATGGGTAAAATTGGATTTTCCATTAGTTGTGCTCATTTGCCCCTTTGATGCATGCTTTGGAGGGCTAATGATATCCTATATGTAACTAACATATCCACATGACAGCTGGGGTTTGTAACATTTGCTTAGTTTTCTCTTTATTAAATTTAAGTATAGGATTCATATTAAGGTAGAAGAGAATAATGTTTTAATGTTTTTCTTGTATACTACTTAAAAGTAGTAACTCTTGCTATAACCCTTCATACTGTGTCAAATGCAAAGCTTAGTGGTTATCAACGATAGATTTAATAGTTTTTTCAGCTTTTGACTCTCATGTGACTGCCCAGTGTCACATCCATCTGGAAAAGACACTTGGTATATAATTATTCTAAATTTACTTGATAGGCTTCCTCCTGCAAAATACTCAAAATCCCATTGAAATTGTTGAGTGTTACAACCTCCAATTAAACTCAGTTCTTTCAAGAGACACCTCCAGGCAATTATAGAATCAGACCATAAAAAATGAGTTAATCGGATGTGCAACATATTTTAGGAAGCAGTGTGAAAAGCACATGATGTATCTGTAAGTAATGCATACTGCACAATCTATTTTATCTAACCAGCAAATCTCCATAAAGTCAATGCTGAAACCTTCTGAGAGGGGGTATTACTCATAGACATAAACTCAGAAACTGCACACAAAAGGATGACATAGTCAAGCAATTACTAATGGTTATTACTATAAGGATGGGAATAGTATTTTCCTCATAGGCACTCTGGGTATGGAAAAATACTAATATAATGTGTGCCTTAATAAGGGACTACACATTCATGCCTGCAGGTGGCGAGCAATATGTACTATGTGAAGCACTTTCTGTCTGTTGATCCTGCTGCTATTAGCATCTTGTATCAGTCTGTCTTACTAAATTATTACTTTATTAAATATCACACAGAGTCCAAGGCATGGCTGCTTATGTGCTTGTTGCTATTTATTTGATTTGCAGATGAAATTCCTACAGTGGTTGGGATCTTTAGTGCATTTGGCCTTGTCTTCTCTGTCTCCCTTTTTGCTTGGATCTGCTGTCAACGTAAATCTTCCAAATCCAACAAGACCCCTCCATATAAGTTTGTCCATGTTTTGAAGGGGGTTGATATTTACCCTGAGAATCTCAACAGTAAGAAGAAGTTTGGAGCAGATGATAAAAGTGAAGCAAAGAACAAGTCAGCAATGCCAAAGAATTCTCTCCATCTAGACCTGGAGAAGAGAGATCTAAATGGCAACTTCCCCAAAACAACCCCCAAAATCCAGAGCTCTCCAGGCCTTGAAAATTCATCTCCTAAGAACTTAGCAGAAAGGAAGAAAGACTCAGTATCCCCTGACAGTATAAAATCCATCACTTCCCTGTCATCTGAAGATAAACAAGACAAGCTAGGAACTCTATTTTTCTCCTTAGAGTACAACTTCGAGAAAAAGGCATTTGTAGTGAACATCAAAGAGGCACGTGGGCTGCCAGCAATGGATGAACAGTCAATGACTTCTGATCCCTACATCAAAATGACAATTCTGCCTGAGAAAAAGCACAAGGTGAAAACCAGAGTGCTGAGAAAAACCTTAGATCCAGCTTTCGATGAGACTTTCACATTCTATGGGATCCCCTATAGCCAAATTCAAGACCTAACACTTCACTTTATGATCTTGAGCTTTGACAGGTTTTCCAGAGATGATGTCATTGGAGAAGTCCTCATTCCCCTCGCAGGAATTGAACTGTCAGAAGGAAGGCTGCTAATGGACAGAGAGATCATCAAAAGAAATGTTAGGGTAACATATTTTTTATTTAAGCTTTAGAAATATTGTGCTAGTGTTAGCTATGATTCCTGTGTAATGCTGCTACCACCTTAGAAAGCAAAGGCAACAAGCTCAGCATGAAAGTCATTGAGATGCTTTCATAATGGCAGTATGGGGAAACAATTCCACAAATGCAATAAGAGAACATTAGAATGAGCATGTTTCAAGAAATTGCTAATGTCTTAAAATCTACTTGCTTATTCAGCTGGTCCAGAAGGTTGAGTGGACTCATTTACATTAGATCAGGAGAGCTCAATTCACAATCATTTGCTTTAAAAGGAAAGAATATAAAGATCTATATAATATTTCTCTCTTCCCTCTCTTTTCTGTTTGAAAAAATTCTTTCTTAAATTTTACTGAAGCTGATATATACCTTTCACTTCAACTACATGGTGTTTTTTGTAGATTTTTAAAGAATGCAATTAATCTTTTATAAGAAATTGGAACTTCTTAGGCACTGTATTGTTGACGCAGTAGTATGTTCTTTCATTTCAGTGCTGTCACTGTCTTCTCTCAAGAGCTGTGACACAGGCTGCAGGTCTACTAACCATAGGAACACATGAGGGAGAAGCCAAAACCTTTGTGGAGTTAGTGGCAGAGAACACTACCTATACTGGGCTAGAAATACTTCATATCATTCTGCTTAATTTCAGAATGTAATGATCATTTACAACCATCACAGCTGAACTAGAGAAATGCACATACATCACACACACATCACTTAGTCTCTACTAAGGAAGGGGAATGTGTATTGACTTTCAATTTGATTGTTTTTAAAGAGCAAGCACGCTGCCAAATCAAATAAATGTCCACCAGACAACATACCTATAACAAATACTGTTATTTTTGCAATCCTGTCACTTTATTACAACAACTATAACTATGTCATTGATGATTTGTTGATAACTTATTGGTTTTTATGGAATACAAGGTACTATTTTTGCTTATTTCCCTTGCCTTCCTCCTTGCTGTGAAATAAAGTACTCCTGCAAATTCAGATCTAATATTCATAAAGAAATTATTTGATCTGATTTTTATTTCATATGTATTATACTACTTCATAAAGTGTCAGGGATGGGATTTTACCAAGTCTATGAATCCTTCCTGTTGAAAAAAGTTTTCATGAAGACTTTAAAAATTTAATTATTTTTTTTATTATATCTTTTCCAGAATTTTGTTTTCTTTAAGATGAGGTTTTTCACTGCGATTTTTTTCTCAGTATGTAAGATTTAATTCTTAATCTCTGAAGTTAATGATGCTATATTAGCCTATACTTCCACTTATTTATTATTTATTTTTGTCCAGCCTAATAACCAACCATAAGAAGTGTTATGTAACTACAATAGAGGGAAATTATATTTGCTATGCAAAGCTTCATAAGCTATATCCTTCTAAAACATTTCAGAACATAGAGTTATGTGACATTTTATAAATCTTCTTCTGATTTAAATCTTGGTCAATATAATTGCTTGTAAATAACCTTATTTCTTTTTTTCTTTCATTTCCTCAGAAATCATCTGGGCGTGGAGAATTACTGATCTCTCTCTGTTATCAGTCTACAACAAACACGCTCACTGTTGTTGTTTTAAAAGCCAGACATCTACCTAAATCTGATGTGTCAGGATTATCAGGTAATGTTTTGATTAATAAATATGCCCTAAGAATATAAAACAATCAGACAGAAGACATCTGAATTTTGGCATTTCAAAGACTAAAAGTAGCCCATAAATGCAGAAAAAAGTGTCTCTATCATTTGCAGCCTATTCATTTTATTCATATCTAGGTCAATGCTTTATTTTCCAGGGTCTGTATTTTACAAACTTGTTCTTCAATCACATTCTAACAAACCATGACATCTTTAAAAAAAAAAAAAAAATGACATTGAAATCCAGCGATTTTTGTAAGTCTTAACCAGAACCCATCAGCCTTAAGTACAGGATGTTTGCAGCCACTAAAAGCTTTTATTGATGACAAAATTTGGTTATTTATAGAACAGTATTGAGTGAGATCATCATATGGTTTATTTCAGTTTAGCACCAGGAAAAGCAGCCAGTTACATCTCTGCTGAATTTCTCACTAACACTAGCACTTACTTGGCAAGGTGAAAAGGCGAACTGTGCCAGTCCTGGATGCAGGTTGTGACAACATCCATGCTTTACCAGGAGCTGAACTAAGAAGCTGGGTTTTTTTCTGCCATTTTGTATTTAGTGGAACCTCCTTTGAAGTCAGTACTAGAACTTAGATGTGCATTAATGCCAGATAACATAATAATAATAAAATTTCATGTACAGTATGCTAAGGATAAAACCACTTTACAAAAAGAACAGTACACAACAAGGGAGTATACAAACACTAGTGTGTCCACTGTTGATTCTGGATAGGACTTATGCTCTTTCATTTCACAGGCTTTTTAAAAAATTAAGTAGTTTTAGGAACCACTGATTTATCATTACTACAGCAAATGATGCAGTCTTTCTGCTTCCTTCTGATCTCAGTTTTATTTGCATACCATAAGAGGAAAGGATACAAGTGGAGCCAAAAAATTTACTATAATAGAGCATGCATACTTTTAATAATCACACCAGATTATTACCCACATTACTTCCACATGGTGGAAGTTTCATGAAGCCATCATGACAACAAGCTGACCTCAGCAGACTAAGTCTGACTGAGGTTCATCTAGCTATCAGAGTAAGAGGAAAATAAAGCTCTTCCTGTCTCAGCGGCCACTGGGACCCTATAGTACATTCAAACTACACATTTATTGGCTGTACATCTTATAAGTAGAGTTATAAATTATGTTTGCTCTTTCTGCTTCCCTCAATACAACTTTGCTAACTATGATAGGCATATAATATTGCCAAGAGATACAGGCAGCTATGCTACACCTGGACACCAGGTTCATCTAGACAGTGCTTCATTATTTGATGTTAATCAGCAACTATGAGTTCAATAGATAACTGGGTATCAGTAATATGCTGCCCTCACATTAGTCCTTATTTCCTCTTTTGACTTTCTACTCAGCCCAACATAAATCTTGGAGAAAGAGGAGAGCGAAATGGTGTTTCCTGGGGACCAGCTGAAGAGTTGCATGACTCCATGTCTTTAGGAAGATGGGAACATTACTTTTGCAGAAGCTGCTCCATTCCCACAACTTTCTTGGTTTCCTTGATCACTAATGTTAAGATCTCCTAATAAACCTAAGAAAGAATCAAGAAAATCAAGAAAAAAAATTCTAATCTTATCCAAAAGTTGGCCAGAAGTTATAGTTAGAAGTTGCCTTTAAGCAGAAATTAATCAACAGTGTGAATCCATTGATGGATATTGTTCTTAATATTTTTAATATTTCCATGGTGGACATTCATTCTAAATCTAGAAAACATTAAGGTACCTTGAAACCTATTTTAAAAGGTTTATTATGGTGATAGAGAATGAAAGTGAAGATGTAATCTATCATTCCTTATTCCTGTTAAAACCGTGTCACTTCAAGAAAACAAAACCTTTTCACCTTCTGGCTATTTCAATCTGATAAATCTGGCATAGAATTTCTAAATATTTTTAGGTTTAATTTAACTTTTAAAAAAAGTATTCATCTATTCTTGATGTTTATTAACTGATTAAACTGCTTACATTGACTATCTTTTTTGACAGGGTTCAATAGAAATTAGAAAGCACAGCTTTTTTCCTCCCTGAGGACTTGGAATAGGACAGGTTCATATTTGCACAGAACTAAGTGCTAAAGTACTTGAAAGGAATGATTTCTAAAGCATTCTCTAGAATTTCTCTGAAGGAAGAAGTATAGCCATTGCTGAAGACAACAGCAAATGAAACTTGCAACAGTTTATTATGAAGAATGTAAACATTCAGAGTTGTCAATAGCTAAAAATTGTGACATTTTCCCTTCCTTTCTTCAATAGTAGCACACCACAGACAAACACATATCCTAACAACAATTACTCTTACATTTAAAGTTAAGTGATAAATTTATTCATCAAAATTAGTGGCAGTAATGTAACCCAGCTAAACAGCTTTGGTAGAACCACACTAGAAATCAATAGCATCTGTTACCTGAGCACCTCCCTATTCTCTCCTCTCTGAGACTTCTTTTTGCATGAGTCCTTTTAAGGCTAAAATGTGTGAAAATCACAATTATTCTTACTTAATGATACATATTGTCAGTGTCCATTAGAATTTAGTGTAGTTTCAGATCACCTTTTCATGAAGTAGACATGTGTGAACTACAGTAGTAGAGAGTGAACTACAGGGCAGTATTCATATCATGAAGAAGATGCCTGTATTTATTCAGATGAATCATGACCTAAGCTGAATATCTTGTTTACATCATTGGTGATCCATAAAGGAGTTTGAAGGGACAAATTCAGAGGTAAACACAAAGAGTGGATGATATCAATAAACTCTATTAACTCAAAACATCTCCTTATTGTGATGTAACTGTGTTGGTAAATTCTTAAATTTACCATTAACTGGATCAAATAATTTCTAACCAGTACTATTCAGTAGCTGATCTGTGCTTTTGATTTTCATTGCAGACCCTTATGTCAAAGTGAACCTGTACCATGCTAAGAAGAGAATTTCTAAAAAGAAAACCCATGTGAAGAAATGCACTCCCAATGCAGTGTTCAATGAATTGTTTGTCTTTGACATTCCTTGTGAGGGCCTTGATGATATCAGCATTGAGTTTTTGGTTTTAGATTCAGATAGGGGGTCAAGGAATGAGGTCATTGGCCGGTTAACCTTGGGATCTTCAGCAGAAGGAACAGGTGGAGAGCACTGGAAGGAAATTTGTGAATATCCTAGGAGACAAATTGCCAAGTGGCATATGTTATGTGATGGTTAGCATCTCAGAGGGGGGATGAAACTTGAAAATCTATGTATGTTTCCATAGGCAAGGAGCAGTTTTCTTTCTTTGATATTTATAATTACAGGCTTGTAACTACAAGATTTTTTTTTTATTATTATTTTTTTTTTTCCTTGGTGGGGGTAATAAAAACTGGATTGAATTATCAGAACAGAAGGTAACTAAATTTTCACATTAAATAAAGGGAATTTCTATTTCATTAGCCTTTTACCTAATTGTTTCAGATTCATATTCATCTGGAGCTTAAATATCCTGAAAATTCAGATGCATTATAAAATTCAATAAGAACAAACTATGTTATATGCAAAATTCACTGAAAATCTTATTAGTGCTCTTACACAAATGAAGATAAACTCGTTAATAAATACCACTAGATCTAAAAAACCCACCTCATTAAAATATATCACTAGATCTAAAAAAACCCAGCTGTGGCTTACTGGGGGAAAGGGTTAAGTCTATAAAAGAAATGGGTGAAGAGAGTGAGTGGGAGGGGAATCCCTTCTGTTCCTCCATCAAAAAAACCTTCTTTTATGAAAATTCAATCATTATTTGTAATTTTTGGTTACTTATACTTTGATCTTCCCAAAGACTGAAGAGATTTTCAGCAATTTGCTTTACATATCACATCATGTGTGCAACTAATTATTTCATGTGTGGACATTCTAGATAATCATTTACAGCTGGATTTTTTTAATATGTATATTTACAGTTTATTTACAGTGACTGAAATAGAGACATTCTACAAATCATTGAGCGAGTTAACTTATATTGTTTTGTCAAAAGGGCTCATTTATGAATGACTGCACATGTTACAGTGTAGTTAGAACCTGGGATCAGATATGGCTTGAAAGGACTTAAACTTTTCAAGCATTTCAAGCCATGGGAAAGCATTTTTGTTGAGATGAGGTAAAATACCTCATTACAGTCAGTGACCTTCCACCAATTTTATTTTGTCAGTCAGCAAAACTTGAAGAAAAGTAGTTTTTTTGTTTGTTTGTTTGTTTGTTTGTTTGTTTCAATTAAAGAGCAAAGAAAAGACTTAGAGAACAAGAACAAGAAGCTGTTTAGCTTCTGGAAGTGTGAGTCATCACAGGCAGTAAGCCTATTCCCAAAATAAAAAGATTAATGCATTTTTAAACTTTTGCAGGACAGGAAACCAAGCTCACATCACAATTTATCCAATATTTTGTTAGAAAAACTGCTTGAAAAGTGCATTTCACTTAGATTATAGGCATAAACATTCATTACTGATTGTACTGAAACCTGGTGGTGGTAAGGAAAAATAACATTCTGATTTCGTGTTAGTGTGACATATGTATGTTTAAACTTAAACTGTGCCAGGCTGGGGATCATCAAGTGTAATATAAATAAGTATAGAAACAAAAAATTTAGACATGTGAAATTTACTCTTGGTCATGTCAGATAGATTTTTAGGCTCTCAGAACTATAGCACAGCTGTAAGTACATTATTTCCTAAAGTTTGTACACTGGTTTCTGACAAACAATTGTTTTAAAATATTACTCCTACATAATTTTCAGTTACAATATATATAAAAAGGAATATAATTATTAGTTGCCGATGTCAGAAGGATGTAAAAAGTGGAAAAACCATTTTCAGTATTTTTTGCATAAATCATTTTGTCATGTGTAATCCCACTGAAGTGAATGAGACTATTTGGGGATTAAGATATTGCTCATTGTGAGTAAATATAACAGAATGAGCATGTCAGGTAAAAAAATGTGCATTGGCTGTCAAATTACTTTCATTAAAAAACAGATCCACGTCCTACTTAAAACTGTTGGAGATTTGTTGTCAACTTTACCTGTTCTCACATGGCCAAATTACATTTGCAGTAAAGGACACTGAAATATGAAATATGCAAGTAGACAAATAGTACTGGAAGAATTCTATTGAAGCTCTTCCAGGTTTTGTGTCGGTATTTTCTCCAGTTTTTGAGAATGTGTTTGATATAACAGTGTTTATAAATTTCTGTAAAAATACATTTTCAGAATAACATAAACATGCTTTTTATGATAATGCTTGATGTAAAAACATGCTTACTGTATGTATAGAGGAGAGGAATCTTTTTTGATTATATCTTTAGAAAGTGATTAACTGCTTAAGGGCTAGACTTTGCCAGCCACATCCAAGCAGAGCTAATCCAAAGCCACCAAGTCGAAGGCAAGATGCCCACAGGCTTCAGTGGGGTTTGAAGTGCAATCACAGAGCAAAACTATTCTTGTGAGTTAGCCCAGCAATGCCAATAGGATCATTGAAAAGGGGATATAATATTTGATCCAAGGGCAGCTGGGAGAGTCTAAGTCAGTACCACACAGTCAGTGTTGTCACAATTTCTAGTAAGGCAAGAATTTCATACTGAAAGTGATTGCATGAAAGACAGTATGACAGCTTATAATTAAAAAAAAAATAATAAAAAAACCATTTTGTATATTAGCCCACAAGTAGTACATTATCTCTAAAAATCAGATGACTGGAATCATCTGTCTCCAATGGGCAGAAATTCTGACATTAGGAGAAAAAAAAATCCACCATTTTGAATTTATGATGGGCTGTGATTATCCAGCATTTTGCATCCAACAAGTCGTCATCAAATTCTTTTGTAAGATCCTATAGCAGCTTGAGAATTAATATTTCTATCAGCTAAATGGCAGTTGTTGGTGGGGATAGGGAGTAGAAATGGGAAAGGAAAGCAAAGACATTTTATTAAATCTAGAAAAGAACCTGTAAAAGAATTTTGTTTTTCATTTAAAACAATGTTTAGCTTGAAAATCTGAGTAAAGACGACTTGTAGCACATCTGTAAACCAGACAAGGCAGGAGCGAATGTAGACCTTTACTGAGACAAGAAATTCTGCTGTTCTATAAACTATTCAATTCTCATTGTGAATATCTTGAATGCTGTTAAGGATACTGTACTGCATTAAACATGTAAAAAAATTATGTTTGTCTAAGTAGCTTACAAAAATAATAGCTCCTTGATTGGGAGATTATCCATGTCTGGAGATCTGTCGTAACTAATTACCTGATTCGTTATGGTGTTGTAACTTAATAGAAGCTATTTGAGAGGAAGCATGGTGTATGAGATTTTGTAAGTTATTTGTGCTGGTTTTGTATGTTGTGCCATGTGTGTAAGACAAGAATAAACTGCTGCTTTTGTTCATCCCATCCCAAAACAATTATCCTACCAATGTATCTTTTCCAGAGATTTCTGGTATTGTTTGTATTCATGGTCTACTCTCTCATGCTTCTATCACAAAACATTTGCCTTGCAAAGTCTTCCACTTCTCATAGAGGTAGATTAGACTTGTTTTGCCAAACACTTCCTGGGAAAATTGTGTTTGTTATTTATAGCTTCTTGCTGCATACTTCAGTTCGTGTTGAATTGTAATGTACACTCAGTCTAAAACCTGAGAAGTGGCCCATGACAGAAAATCTGAACCCTACACAGGCTTTACAGTGACTCAAATACAGATGTAAACTAGACTGAATTATAACATATCAACTGGAAGAAGTACAATACAAGTCACATTACTATGGGAATCCTGATGACATTCCATTTGTTTTCCAGAAACAAAATACAGCCCTTGGACAATCACACTGTGCCACTTCAGCTGCCTTTGATGTAAGGAAGTCATGTCAGGCACCAGCTTGTCAGGCCAGTTTGGGAGTTAGGGCAAAGAAAGTGTTTCAAATGCTGTACACAAATACAAACTTTGCTGCTGTGATCTCTAACGTTATTATGAATATTTTGCCAGAACAGAAGCTAAAGTTAGAGAAGGAAGAAGACTGGTGAACTGAGATGCACGTTGCCTTTTAATGACTGAGTATTAGCCTACAACCAATTGTCTGGAAGGGATCCCTAATCCTTGCCACATAAATCAGTGACAGGTTCCACTACCCTGATGCATGAAATGGAACATCTTCTGTGCTTATAAGCTGGTAGATTTGCTCTGGCAAATCTCTTGTCCCCAAGAGACGGCTATCAAGGGAGAGACTGCTCTCTTCCATGCAATGCAGTCGCTTCTTTTTTCTTCCTTGCATTGTGTTATTCTCCTCAGACAGTGCTGATTCACATGGCTAATATTTCAGACTCTTATTCAGGACAGAGAATAGGAACATCTCTAGGTCTTCCAGCTATAACACTGCTGAGTTATAGGTGGAAGTCTCAAGGCTACTGTCCTCATTGCTATTTGTAACTTAAATTGCTGCAAGCCCTCTTCAAGAAGAATCCTTACAGGTTTTCGCTTCTTTGCAAGAGAGATGATTCCTGAGATGTAACAATATTCTTAAACACCTTTGAGTTTTACAGCATCATGGATAGTAACATGCTGCACGCACACTAGCCACACCTGCACACATACATAGCCACAGATGCCCATGAACAACACTTCTTTTCCTCCATCAACATTCACATACAGTCTATTTAAGGTTCTGTGCTCCCTTCATGAAATTTCCTATCTTCATATCCACTTTGTGAAGTCTTACAAAGCTGATGAACAACTACTGGCACTCCAGCAGCTGCTATAACCAGCATGGATGCTTACTTGCTTTGCTCTGCTGACTGATGAGCAATTACCTTCATTCAAAAATTTCTACCCAGTTCTCACAGGCTTTTCTAGAGTATCTTTTACCTACCTTTCTAAACAGCTGTTGTAAAATGCCTGGAGCTCTGGAGTCTTAAAGGCAGCTTCGGAGCACTGATCACAGTTTCAGAAGATAGAATCAAAGCAGGAGGAGAAAGGAGAGGAGTTATTGTTTTTTCGATGTTATTGTTATGTTTGTGTTGTCCTGTTAGTTTTGCTATTGTGTGTCTGAAACACTTTGTTCATGACCTGAGAATGTCAGTCATGGAAGTGAAAGCTCTGATTTACACCACGAGCAACAAAATTGGATGTTGTCCTGTCAGATGAGTTGACTTCCAGTCTCAGTAACAGGTCTGAAGAGACACCATGCAGGCCCCCATGTTTTACCCTTCCCCCCAGAGCACTGCAGTAAATCTTGACATGCTCTGGGTCACACACGGAAGAGCTGTAGTAGTACCAAGGCTGAGCATGCCTTAGCAACATCCTGGACCCTGGCCTCATGATAAACACCTAACCTTGCAAGGTATCATCAAGGCAGGTCAGTAGATTTGGCCTCCATCTTCAGGTGGAGGGCATCTCCAATAATGTCCTCATTCCTTTCCCCCTTTGTGCAGATACAAGGTGTGAATTCAGTTGGCTGTGAAAAATCCCTGTTTGCTCTTCTGAGTGGGGAAGTACTTGTTCTGAATCTGCAGGTGGGGCCACCTGTTCTTGTGGTGTTGCCAGAAAGCTTCCAGCTTCCCCAACTCTGAAAGCCACTCATCAGGAAAGGCCAAACTCATCCCAAGCTCTGGGACTAAGCCATGATAATTATCACCATCTGCTGCTGCAAAGCTTGCTCTTTGGGATATTGAGACCATTGCTCCACAACCTTTCAGCAGCCCTACCCAGTCCTGCAGGGAAGGGCTGGGCCTCAGCACACTGTGCTATGCTAACTGTGCTATGTTGAGGCTCCTGGCTGTCCTGCTGCTGTGTACCTGACCCTCTCCTTACAAGTTACCAAACTTTCATGCACCCAAGCCCAAAGGCAACTTCCAGTCCTGGCAGGAGAGCCCAGATCTGCTACTGTATGCTTAGAGACCACCTTCCTTTTTCATCCACATGTCTATTTGAACCACACAGCTAGCCATGATGCCTCTATTCACAGTCCTTGGGGCCATGGGACACCCTGAGGAGCCCCTCCAGAGACATCCATCCACAGCTACCTCTCCACAGCCTCTCTCAAGCACCACTGCTCTGGGGTGAAGCTTCTTGCCACCCTGCCAGCCCACCTACATCCATTTTGGGAGTCTAAAAATCTGTCCAGATGCTGGTGTGCACCACCAACTGCCATCATTGCACTTGAGGCTGCAGCAGCACCAGATGTATAAAGCTTCCAGAAACAGTAACCTTCTTTTTAAGAGCAGGATGTCACTCACCAACCAGATCCCAGAATCAAAAAATGGTTTGCATTGGAATGGACCTTAAGGATCACCTAGTTCCAACCATTTAGAACCTCCCTGGGCAGTCTATTGCAGTGCCACACCACCCTCACAGTGATGAATTTCTTCCTGATATCTAAACTAAATTTACCCTTTTCTAGCTTAAAACCATTACCTGTTGTCCTAATCATTACACAACCCCAGTTTTCCTCTGGGCCCCCTGCAAGTACAGGATGACCTCTGTAAGATCTCCTCAGAGTCCTCTAGGCTGAACAACCTCACCTGTCTCAGACTGTCTCCACAAGAGATGTGCTCCAACCCTGTGATCATCTTCATGATCCTCCTTTGAACTTTCTCCCATAGCTCCTGTTCTTCCTGTGTCCTGATCCAGAACTGGACAAAGCACTACAGGGTGGGGGTCTTACCAGAGAAGAGTAGAAGAGGCAAGGGAGAATCATCTCCCTTACTGTGGCCATGTTTATTTTAATGCAGCCCAGGACATGGTTGGTTTCTAGGCTGTGGTGTACACTGCCAGTTCCTGATGAGTTCTCATCAAACAACACCACCAAGTCCTTTTCCACAGGGCTGTTCTCAATCCATTCTCTGCCCAACCTGTATTTGTGCTTGGGACTGCCCTGAATCAAGTGCAGGACTTTGCACTTGGCCTTGTTGAACTTCGTGATGTTGTCAGAGGCCCACCTCTCAAGCCTGTTAAGGTCCCTCTTGATGGCCTCCCTTCCCTTCATCATGTTAACCACACTACACAGTTTTGTGCCATTGGCTAACTTACTGAGGGTGCACTTAAATCCACTGTTCATATTAGATCACATGGGGTCTCTCAATATGAATCTTTCTGACAGTAAGATGCTATTAAGTTGGTAAAGAACACATGGACCTTAGTGTAAACTGTTCAGTTGCTTCTTGTCTGATGAAGGATGTCTAATAATTCAGAACTGAATCTTATTCTTTCTCTTTGGCCAGCCTCTCCAAGGGCTTTTTATTTTTTTGGGTGACTGAGCTGTAAGAAAACATGTAGTTTTGAATTTCTGCAGCATGGAGTTTGGGTTTAAATGAAATGGGCAGACATTCAAGGTCGTGCTGGGTGCTGTGCTATTGCAAGCATCATCACTAGGGCTGTGGTTGCCTACAGGGCTGAGTTATGAGTTAATCAGCTGATATAAACTAGAATAGAGTTTATTTTGCAATAAAAATTAATGTTGAAAAAAAGATTCCTATCTTTTCTTCATGTAAGAGATCATATATCATAGTTTGGCTTCTCAAATGAAGATTTCAGAAGGGCTTTCCCCACACTTGCTGCAACTGTGCTGATGGCTGAAAAGGCCAACGCAGGACAGGGACTGAGGTTGCAAAAGGCCCAGCAGAAAGTCTTCTGTGAGGGGACAGCCAAGGCACCGCTCTTTCTGTGCTGTCTTTCCTCCTCGAGACAGATTCTATGTGTGTTCTCAAAGGAGGCAGCAGTATTATGGATGGTGTGTCTCCATGTCTCACGATTGGAGGCCAGAGAGGACCACGGATGGCAGTCAATATGGCAGTCAATATGGCCAAAGCTGAGGGATTGTTCCAGGCAGTCCTTGTATCTCCTCTTTGGGGCTCCTCTCTTGCAGCAGCCGGTGGCAAGTTCGTCAACGAGCACAATCTTAGGGAGGTGGTGATCCCCCATCCTGGAGAGGCGCCCTGCATAGTGCAGCTGTGTCCTCAGTATCATGGCCTCAATGCTGGTGGCCCCTGCCTGTTCAAGGACAGGAACTTTGGTCACGCAGTCAGTCCAATGGATGCTTAGGATTGTATGGAGGCAGCAGAGTTCGAGGAGTCACAGGTGATGGTTGTAGATGAGCATGATTCAGACCCATATAAAAGAGTAGACAGTACAATGTCTCTGTAGTCACTAATCTTTGTACTCTTCCTCAGGTGTTTATTGCTCCAGACTCTCTTATAAAGTCTTCCAGATGCACTGTATGCTTTTGTTAATCTGTTGTCTATCTCTTTGTTGATCTTGGCATCCGAGTAAATAATGCATCCCAGACAGCTGAACTGATGGACTGACTTAAGCTGTGATTTGCCTATGGTGATGTGGGGTGATGAAAGTCTTCCTGTGGTGCAGGCTGGTAGAGAACTTCTGTCTTCTCCAAGCTGACTTCCATCCCCAAAAGATCTGCAGCCTCTACAAAGCAGGATGTTATGCACTGCAGAGCTGCTTCCGTGTGAGCAATGAGGGTGTCAGCGTCAGCAAAAAAAACTCTGGGACACGGTGATTTAGGGTCTTGGTGTGGGCCTTCAGTCACCTTAGACTGAATAAGCTCCCATCAGTATAATACTGGATGTAAATGCCGTTTTCTTCATTGAGGTCTGCTGTGGCCCTTTGGAGCATCGTGCTGAAGAAGATTGTGAATAGAGTGGGTGTGATAACACAGCCTTGTTTCACACCATTGATTATTGGGAAGGATTCAGAGAGTGCATCACCATATCTGACTTGGCCTTGCTGATCCTCATGTAGCAGGATGATCATTTTGAGGAACCTGGGGGGACATCCTAATCGTTCCAAGATTTGCTGAAGGCCCTTTCTATTCACAGTGTCAAAAGCTTTAGTGAGGTCAATGAATGTCACATAACGACCTTTGTTCTGTTCCCTTCTTCTCTTGCAGCTCTCTGAGAACAAATACCATGTCTGTGGTACTCTTATTGGCTCTGAAAGCACATTGGCTTTCAGGTAGAACTTCCTCTGCTATAGCAGGTATTAATCTATTCAAAAGTATTCTTGCAAAGATTTTTCCAGCAATAGAGAACAGAGTTATACCTTGGTAGCTGGCACAGTTTGACTTTTCTCCTTTCTTCATGTACAGGGTGATGATGACTGCATCACGGAGATCTGGTGGTAGTATGCCTTGTTCCCAACAACTCACAAGGAGCTTGTGAAATTTATCATGTAGTGCTTGGCCTCCATGTTTCCATACTTCAGATGGCATTCCATCAACCTCAGCTGCCTTGTCAGTTTTCAGTTGCTGTATGGCCTTAAGAGTTTCTCCCAAAGTAGGGACTATGTCCAATTCGGTTTTCACCAGTTGCTGTGTAATGTGATGGATTGCCCTCCACGGGCAACCCCTTGTTGTGGGGAAGGAGCTTGCATGCCCTTGTGAGGTTGGGAGCTATGCTGGCAGTGGCATATGCCTCCAGGAGGGTCTCTCATGCCAGACAGTTCACAGCTGAAGGGTCAGACAAAGTGTGTCCATGGGCAGGACGGGTTCACTAGCCTTCAGGCAACCATCCTAGGAGAAGGACAACTCTAACTCCAAACCCAGGCAGATGGAGGTTATTTACCCCTGTAAGGCCACCCATCTCAGAGAAGAAAACTCTAACTAAACCTGCGTCCTGAGGACTTCATTGTCACTGTCCAAGCTTGCTGGGCCCTGGCATATGAGCCTTAGGAGTAAAGGGTGGAGCCAATTCCCCACACATAAGAAATACTGTGTTATGAAGCATCAAGTTATAAAAAAAATATAAGGAAAAAAGCAAAAAATCCAAGATGCAAAAGGTCAAAATGCACAAAAAACATATTAAGACTATTTTCTTTTGAAATCACTAGGGAAAAATCATCATGTTAAAACAATATCATTGCAGTTACAGCTCTTTTTTCCTAAGCAGACAAGGGTGCTGTATGGTGACTGCAGGATTTAATTTCATCTTGAAGACAATCTCAGGGATAACCATGAATTTTTTCTGACAGCTGCTGTAAGTAATTTACATGGCTTTGAAAACACAACTCTTTTTATGGAAACAAGAAGTATTTCACAGTATGACTAGCAATATTGATAAAATTTCAGTAATACCGTTCAAACGAGATTGCCTCTAGGGCTGTGTGAATATAAGCTTCTATTTGGGCACTAACAGATGAACAGGGAAACCTCTGTATATCTGTATCTAAGGTGCCAATGTACACTGATTTGTGAGGCAAATAAACACTATTCCAGCCTCAATTTTCCTTTCAGTGGTATGGGATAAAACTTAACAACATCAATAGTAGCTACAAACTTCTGTTATGAGTTATTATTTTCACTGTTCTACAGGGCTGTAATGCTACTCTGGGGACTGCATTTTCTTCAGATAAATCCCTCAGAGCTGTATGCTGCAGTGGATAAATATGGAAAGGAAAATAGCCACGAATCACAAAAAAGATAATAACAATAGAGAATTATCCCAGGCTAAAATCAGAAGTGATATGAATCAGGAGTACAAGTTACAGACAAGTAAATTAGTGTGAAGAAAGTGCACATAGCAAAATGCTTTCTGGAGAGAAAAGGAAGTAGGAATCTGATACTTCTTCAAGACAAGCGAAATCCAGCTTTAGCAGGTCTCTGATACACATTTGTGTGCTTATTTCCCCCCTTATTCCAACAATTTAAAATCTACACCCTTATTTTAGCCTGCTTTGATCCCTATCAGTTCATGGGCATTTGTTCTAAATTTAAATTCATTGTGTGTGACTGGTGTTGGATTTGCAATGCTACAGACTTGGGAAACAGGATGGAGAGTTGATCAGAGTAAAAGGACCTGGGGGTGTTTGTTGACAGCAGTTGAATATGAGCCTGTGTGTGTCCAGGAGGCCAAGAAGGCCAGTGGCATCCTGACTTGTATCAGCAATAGTGTGGCCAGCAAGACCAGGGCAGGCATGGTCCCCCTGTGCGGGGCTGGTGAGGCTGCATCCTGTGATCAGTTTTGTGCCTTCATGACAAGAACAACTTTGAGGCCCTGGAGTGTGTCCAGAAAAGGACAAAGGAGATGGAGAAGTATGTGGAATACAAATCTTACAAAGAGAATCTGGTCATGTTTATCCTGGAGAAAAGGAGGCTGAGGGAACACCTTCTTGCTCTCTACAAGCAAGTGAGGTTGTAGCAAGGCTGAGGAGTTGGTCTCTTCTCCCAAGTAAAAAGTGATATCATATGAGGGCTCAAATTGTGCCAGGGGAGGTTTAGATTGAAAATCTGAAAACATTTCTTCACTGAAAGGCTTGTCAAATGTTGGAACAGGCTGTGAAGGGAAGTGGTGGAGTGGCCAGCCCTGGAGACATGTGGAGGTCAAGCAGATGTGGTGCTTAGGCACACGGTTTTGCGGTGAATTTGGCACTGGACTGGGTTAATGGTTGGACTCAATGATCTGAAAGGTCTTTCCCAACCAATATGATTCTATGACTCCATGGTTCTATGATCTGAGCGTAACAATGCAATCAGCAGGGCAGGACCCAATCCCTACAGTGGATAACGGCAAGGTAAGAATAAACCATAACTGCCACAGATATGGATTTGATAACACGAGGTGAACAGAGAAAGGAAGTGCACTGCTAAGTAAAAAAAGATAAAAAATGGCTTATCTTGATCCTTATCTCTGGCAATTTAAAACCTTATTAGCCCTCATGTATGAAAAGGCAGTGTTGTTGAAGTTTACCACAATAATAGTAGACAATGATCTCCCTTAGTATCACCAGAGCAGATACTTAGAAATAACAGAATAGAATAGAATAAAATAGAAAGGAATGGGCAACTGTGAGCCTGAAAGTTTTTGAACATTACAGCCAAAAATGTAAGAGTATTCATATTTTCATGCATTTTTGAACTGTGGGCAAGTGTTCATGATCCTAATACACTTACTCTCTGTAACTCATTATCACTTAAACACAACTATAACAATAACTTGCAAACTACTCAGCATTCTCTGCTATCTTTTTGCCTGAATTTATAGGAGTCTCTGTACATTTGAAGTGTTCCTAGTAATCACACGGGACTAGGCCAATGCTAGTTTGGAAATTGAACTCTCATGATCTCACTCTTTCTTTATCCACAGCTCAGAGAAGGGATTCATCAATAACCCAGTCACCAACATCAGACAGAATAGTGAGGATAGTTGTCTACATAATGCATCAGAAAAGTAACACAAAATCTTTTTGCTGTTGCATCTCAGATGAATATTCTTGCTCATTTACTAGACAGATAACAGATACACTGGGTGCCATTCAATATGAGAAATAAACTTTCATATTTTAATCAAATAGAAAACTATATTTTCCTGGCTTTCTTTTTTTCTATTGATAATATTTAACAAAAATACTACATTTTCCAGAATGATGTATATGAAAGGGAACTAGGGACAGCATCAGAAAAGACACTTGGAAATTAATAAAAGGATAATATTGAAAGTTACCATTGTTTCTAAGAACAGTTCTCTTTTTTCACCCCACAAATTAAAAACCTAGAAAATTAACTCTATTTAGAGTGGGATTCTGACTGAAGAGATGGTGGAAAAGAAAAAAATTACATTTGAAGTTATTGTCATCATGGCTACTTGAATCCTTCATAAAGATGACCAATACCACATAGCTGTTAATTCAGTGGAATGATAGAAACCATAGCAGTTATTTTTGGAAAATATACAGTAAATACAAAACAGTAAGATTATAGAATGGGTATAGAATAATACAGAGTGAGAGTTTGTATCTTAAAATTAATATACTGGATAATTATATTAAAACTGTTACATGTTTCATTGCAGCAGTTATATTCAGACAGAAATATATTTTGATCAAAGCTGTTGTAGGATAATTCTAAGGACTCATTCAGAGGTTTTTCCATTCCCTTTAATGAGCATGTAGTCTGGATATCCTTTAAAGCTCCCCTTTATCTGATTGCCTGTTTACAAAAGACTCAAATATATTTACAAGGTCATGCATCACCAGCTTCTGCGCAGGGAGGAAGGGACATTACAGACATGGCTAAAATAGAGACTTTGATTTTCTTGTTGGGTTTTTTTTTGGTGTTTTTTTTTTTTCTTTCAATGAGATTGTAGAACAAATATATAATACAAGAAGACTAAAAAAATCAATTATAGTCTAATAAAGAAAGCTTTTATTGGCAAGATACTAACTAATCTTTTAATAAGAGAGGCAGATATCTCACTGGTTTTGACTTCTTGTGCAGACAAGACACTGCTTCCTCAGGCTGAATGTGTCCAACAATTATGCTATTGCTTGGATGAATTGTGTCACAACCCAGATAGGGCACCAAGGGAGACAAAGACTGAAGCCCCTTGCTTTCTAAACTTCTTCTCAGAGAGGAGCCTGGGTGTAGCTGGATCCAATCTTACAGTGTCTGACCTAGCCCTCCCAGGGAGAGTGACTAAAATGTTATGGTCGGAGGAAATGCTTGACAGTAAGATAGCCCTTGATGACATCAAGGTGAAACAACACTCTAGGTTTGTATTTGAACATAAGATTTAATAAAACTATGTAAGGAATAACTCATAAAATTTGATACTTTGATTATTATATATGCTCAGGTTGAACAGCCCTAAAGGCTGATTATTTTCATCACAGAAGTCATAATACATGGATGTTCAAGCTGCACAACCTGGGGGGAAAATATGGCGGTAAGCATTGTATTACCTAACAATTTTAGGATAGAGAAAAAGAGAGAGAGAGAGAGAGAGAGACTGAGAATAGGAGAAGAAAAGTTAGAGAGGTAGATAACAGAAAATCACCAGTCTTGGATCCAGTGCTGGGCCAGCCAATGGGCACGCCTGACACTTTTCAGATTGAACTACTGGAACATACCTTAACCCATTTGGTTCCTCAGTCCCTGTCTCCATCCTATCTCTATGCAGGCCATTTCCACAGGCTGCAGGCAGTCCTTTGTCTGGCATTCCTTTTGTTTTGTTGGAGGGCTTACAGTGTTGTTTAATACCCTTTCCCAGAATACAAGTTATGTATTCAAAAGATACATAACAACATATTTAGTTGTGATAAACAAAATAAAAGGCAACAGGCAGAGAAGCAGGAGAAGCCATGTCCAGTATGGGATGCCTTTGACGGAAGTAACTTTCAGCTACCCAGGAAGGGCTGTCCAGAGCTTAGTTCCAGAGAGGAACAAAGAAGATGGAACGAATGTGAAAGCTGGCTGGAGAAATTATTCTCAAATATGACACAGAAAAGTTACTCGTGCTTGAAACTGCTGTTACTTTTACCAATTGATTGGCACTAAGAAGGCATGTTAGTAATAACATAACAAAATTTTTATTTACTGAGCTTACATAAGTTCATTAAATAAACTAGGTTCGTAGAAGCTGTATTAAAGTAATTATTTGATACACAAGAAACATTACAATTGATAGCCAAATGGATTTCTGTAGCTACATTGGGATTCTAACTCTTGACTTTACTTATGGGCTTAATTTACCAAAAGCTCCCTCCAAAAAAAAAGAATTGTGTTTACTTGTAGTCACCAGACTGCAGCAAGAGACCTGACGGTAATCTGAAAAAATGTTCAGTGGTCTCTGGAAAGAAACAAAATTGATACTAGGATGACCTTTAGAGGGAAGTCTGGAAGGCTGTATAATCTGATTGTCAAACTTTACTGCGAGATCAGAGGCTCATATTTATACGCTCAGGCAGGTGCTCATGTAATGATCTGATATTAAAAATTATTTTTAGAAACAATAGTCACTGAGGAAAAGGAAAACAGACACCTGGAAAAGTCTGCATTGTTCAAAAAAACATCTAAACTGCAAAGAAAAAAAAAAATTCATAATTTTATATTCTTAATTTTCTCATGATTTTAAAAGTGTCCCATTAGTTTATGTGCCAAGGTTAAAAGCCCTATCAATAACAAAAAGTCTGTTCTGGATTGTTACCTGAAACAAGCTTAATAATTTTGTATCCTTAGGGCACAGGTAAATCTCAGATTTGGAAAGATTGTAAAAAGAAATATTTCCTCTCTTAATTAAGTACATAAAGATTAATATTTTTGGTTTTAATGCTCACAGAGCTGTAATGTTTCTCCACATAACAGCCAACCAAATCATTGAAACAACAAAAAGTATCTATATTTGTGTTAAATTCAAAGGAATCAAACTGTAAAATATCTGAAACTGTACCTAGCATCAAACTAACACATTATGGATAATGTGCCTGGTCTTATGTCATCCCCTCTACTTCAATAGATGAACAAACTCAAGAAGAGTTTTAGCAGAGGATGTTTTTGAATGGTTTTAATAATTTGTAGATAAAGAACTCTGGAAGCTGAAGTCCTACAAAGCTGATTGGTAGAAAGGATAACAGACATGTTCCTTGGCACTAGACAGACATGCTGTTTTTGCCCTCTGAGTTTTCAACAATTCCCCTACATCTGTTTGAATAAGTGAAAAGTCAGAAGCCCAGTGTTGTGACCCTCTGTTTTTTTGCTCTTCACAGCTAGACTACTTGCTGACTCAACAAAGATTGCAGGAAAGTCATACAGAGATATTCAATGCATGTGTTCAGATACTGGCAGAGCAAGGCCATATTATTTTCCTGTTTCAGAGTAGCTTCATTTAGGTATTTGATGTTGTGTCTAACTGTCAGTTGAATTTCACAGTATAAGTATAGGTTTGGAGAAAACAGTGATTCAGAGGTTTCAGCAATTTCCTAGTCAAATCATAGAAACATAGAAAGTGAGGGGTTGAAAGGGACCTCAAAAGATCATCGTGTCCAACCCCCCTCCCAGAGCAGGGTCACCTACAGAAGATCACATAGAAACATGTCCAAGTCGGCTTTGAATATCTCCAGGGAAGGAGACTCCACAACCTCCCTGGGCAGCCTGTGCCAGTGCTCTGTCACCCTCACAGTGAAAAAATTCTTCCTAATGTTTATATGGAATGACTTATGCTCCAGTTTTTGACCGATGCCTCTTGTCCCATTGTTAGTCACATCTGAGAAAAGCTTGGCTGCATCCTCCTGCTACTCACCCCTTACATATTTGTAAACATTGATGAGGTCACCCCTCACTGTCCTTCAAGCTGAAGATCCCCAGCTTCCGCAGCCTTTCCTCATAAGGGAGATGTTCCACTCCCTGCATCATCTTGATTGCCCTGTGCTGGACTCTTTCAAGCAGTTCCCTGTCCTTCTGGAACTGAGGAGCCCAGAAACAGACACAATATTCTAGATGCAAATCCTTGTCTTGCTTACGGAATTGATCAGTAGTCTAAGTTCATTCAGTTTAGTCATACTCAAATAATCTTCCACTAGAAAGAAAGTACATCTAATTATTTCTTAGTGTCCTTTATTCCCTTTAATTCATCACTCCTTTAAGTGTAGTCTGATTTTTTTATCCATGTTTTTATTTTGAAACAGGAAAAGAAAGTTGATTGTTCACTGTGGTTCCACTAATGGGGCACCCACTGCAGTCTTGCCTGTCTCAGTTGAATAATGATTTTTGTTTACCAGGAAAACAATTGATGTTCCAAGCTATGGGATTCTTCTAGCTTCAGTACAAGTACAGAGGTCACAAAGGTACAGGTACCTTTCTCTTCTTTGTCTTACTTTAACTCTAGTAGAGATTCTCATGCAGAGAAAAAAAAAACAAAAAACATTTCCGTCTGCTGGGAATCATCCCTGTGCCCAAGAATCATCCTTCAATTTTAAATTCTCTTGCTTTCTGTGTTATTCCCTATCTTACAAAAATACCAAGTTCACCAAACTCAAGTCTCTTCTTAATGAATAAGAATTTATACAGAAACTTATTTTCCTCACCGAATACTTTCTGGGATCTTTGTTTTCTTCTGTGCATGGTTTGTTGTTGGGTTTTTCAGTTTTTTCATTTTTGTTTGGTTGGTTTTGTAGAGCTCAGAAAGAGCTACCTAGACAGAGCAAAAACAATGATATGTATGCCATAAATGCACCAGTCTTTAATGGTGTGGAAGTCATCTTCCCAGAGACGGTGAAGCCAGGGCAGAGCGAGGAGACCCGAGTCTCAGCGAGGATAAGGAGGGCTGACGTGGCAGGAGGCGGGGCTGTGAAGGGCGGCAAGCTTTAAAAAGCGGCCATTTCGCAGCCTCCTCTGACTCTGAGCACGCGGCAGCACAGCAGGGAGCGGCAGCGGCACCGGCACCGGTGTGAGCTGTGCCTTTAAATCGCAGAGGATTTGAGAGGAGTTGGGCTTCCCAGAGACGGTGAAGCCAGGGCAGAGCGAGGAGACCCGAGTCTCAGCGAGGATAAGGAGGGCTGACGTGGCAGGAGGCGGGGCTGTGAAGGGCGGCAAGCTTTAAAAAGCGGCCATTTGGCAGCCTCCGCTGAGCACGCGGCAGCGCAGAGCAGAGAGCGGCAGCCAGCTTCCAGAGGGCAGGCGCGAGGCAGGCACGAGAGCAGGCAGGGAGCAACTAGTAGCTAGATACATCATGGTCACAAGGCGGCCAAAAACCATAGTGAAAAAGAATGTGGGGACTCAGACAGAGCTCCCAAGCAGGCATGCAGCAGTACAGGTCTCTGGCTGCAGTGAAT
>JAAWXA010000034.1:2013195-2087021 GCA_038090715.1 Florisuga fusca
GATGGGCAAAAGCATAAACATGGTCTCCTGACTGTTTATGCTTTTGCCCATCTGTTTTGGTGGCATAATGCCTGTTCTCAAGTAGGTCAAAACCTTGCCATAGGGCATGTATGCCAGGGAACAATGGCTTTCAGTGGAAGACTACATAACCCTGAAAGTGTCTTCACTTAGAATCCTAGGGGTTGGAATCATAGAATCCTAGGGGTTGGAAGGGACCTCGAAAGATCATCTAGTCCAACCCCCCCTGCCAGAGCAGGGCCACCTAGAGCACATCGCACAGGAACATGTCCAGGCGGGTTTTGAATGTCTCCAGTGAAGGAGACTCCACAACCCCCCTGGGCAGCCTGTTCCAGGGCTCTGTCACCCTTACAGTAAAAAAATTTTTTCGAATATTCAATTTGAACCTCCTATGCTCCAATTTGTACCCATTACCCCTTGTCCTATCGCTGGTCACCACTGAGAAAAGGAGACTGAGGGGTGACCTCATCAATGTTTTCAAATATGTAAGGGGTGAGTGTCAGGGAGATGGAGTTAGGCTTTTCTCAGTGGTGACCAGCGATAGGACAAGGGGTAATGGGTACAAATTGGAGCATAGGAGGTTCAAATTGAATATTCGAAAAAATTTTTTTACTGTAAGGGTGACAGAGCCCTGGAACAGGCTGCCCAGGGGGGTTGTGCAGTCTCCTTCACTGGAGACATTCAAAACCCACCTGGACACGTTCCTGTGTGATGTGCTCTAGGTGGCCCTGCTCTGGCAGGGGGGGTTGGACTAGATGATCTTTCGAGGTCCCTTCCAACCCCTAGGATTCTATGATTCTATGATTCTATGATTCTATGATCTGATTGTTTAAATTCCCAATAAAGTAGTTACTGTGCTACAAACCCAACTGTTTCATTTTGTGCAGGTTTTCAGTGCATTCTGAAATACAGTCTGATGGAAAAAACCACATTTAAATATATCATTAAATGTATCCAGGTCTGTCCTTCTATTTTTTCTTTTTTTAATAACTAATATGGAGACAGAAGTGATGGTCATGAAAAAATATCGAAGCTTCATATAGCCTCAAAGTATTCCATTGTCTAGACTGTATAAAAAGCAGGAGAAAGACTGTCCTGACAAGCTTCTTGTTTAGAAGTCAAAGAAACTTACAAAGAAATGACTGAAAGTCACTAGTCACTCATCACTTTCCACAAGAGATCCTGAATGTAGTGGTTGCTTCAGAATGAACTGAAATAGCTGTGGAGGTACTGGTATTGCACAGCCTGGGTCTAAGCTGACTTACCTTGTTAGTTCTTATGATGTCCCAGGTACAGTTTCTCAGTCTCATTTACTTTGGGTTTGCTTGATGCCACGGTAGGGATGGATCTTCACACTTCCTCTGTTCTCATCCATCAACACAGCTAACATTTAGAAGGTTTTGATTCATCTGTCGTGATGAAATTAGTCAGCTAGTATTCGTTCTGAGGCATTAGAGAAAAGTAGCAAGTTTATCTTAGAAAAATTACTTTAAGATAATGGAAGACACCTTTGGCTTCCCTCCTACTTTTGATTCTGAAGGAAGTAAAGCTCACTATCATACACTACCCAGTGAGTTTCAGTGAGATTAATCCCAGATATAACATTATTTCTTTTCCTCAGAGAAAGAAAGATAGCTAGATATGTCTGAAGAGAATCTGTCTGAAATACATGACTTTGCTCTGCATGTCCTCAGCAGGTTTTCAGGACAGGCTTTATGACATTTGTATGTGGAGAATCCCACACCCAACGTTTCATCTTTTTCTGAATGAACAGGAATTTAATTATATCTTGAAAAAAAAAAATTAATTAAAATAAAAGTATAAATTGCAAATGCACTATTGATAATCACATAGCTTCAATCATAATTCAAGATTGTTCTTATTTTGATGTTGCAGTTCTCAACCTGCTTTGTTTTTTTGTGTAGATTTTTTTTTTTATCTGCTTTCTTCCTATGCTTTTGTAATATCTGCAAAATTTTAAAAAAGAAATAAATATGCATCTTACTGCTCCAGATAAGCATTACAGCTGGGAAACTATCAAGAGATACACCCACATTTCCTTTACACCTTTGTCTACTCTGTTGTTGACAACTTTCTAAAACTTTCAGGCTTCAGGTTTCTATTGAATAGCCTTGGTATGACCCTGATATCTTATTTTGCTTAACATAGCAAAAAGTCCTTTGCCACTTTCAGTATGTCAACATTAAGCAGAGGCACAGCACATTGTAAACACATTCATCACAAGAAGAATGGGGTTAATGGGTCACATAACTGATAGGTATCATACTTCCCCCACAGGGGGAGGGTTCTTCGCTGCATTCCAACAGGGGTCCCTCAGATGGAGAGGGTCTTTTACAAGCCCCCCTGACACCAGTCCCTCTCACCAGGTGCAGTCCTGCCATGTTGTCCCATAAGAGGGAGCCCACCTTGAAGCAGACGGAGAATATGAGGAGTCATCCCCTGAGGAGGATGTATAAGGTGAATACTTATAACAAAATAGAAATTCTTACCACAGGAGCTATGATAATTTGTAATTTACTGATTTACCTTATAGACTGTCGTTATATTTTAATGCATGCATGTCCAGTGGTTAGAAATAACTAAATTTCATTATTAGGTCATTATTAGTTATCATTTTAACAGCAGAACCTTCACAAGGTTAATCAAATACATAAAGGATAATTCAAGCTAAAAAAATTAAAGTACAGAATTCAAGACTTAGTGAATATTTTCCAGTCAAATTAACTAAAGGGAATGATACTGGCCTCTCACTGAAATAATGACTTTATAGCTCTATCCTTCTCTTTGCAAGGGTCTGATGCCACAAGGAAGTCTGAGTTGCAACATCCCTACAATGACAGGAAGTATAACCCTCATCTATTCACTTAAATACTGCTAGAAAATTTCATTTGTTAAGCTGAGCTTTCACTTACCTTCTGTGGAAAATGAGCTCAGCAGGTTAGTAGTCACCAGAATGCCATGATCTACAGCCAGAAACAGATCTGTGTCTAATGATAGAGCTTAAGAATGTGGAATACCTAGCGACAGCTGCTATATGAAAATAATCAGCTTTCAATCAGTGGGAATGATCTCACAGCAGGCTTCTATTACTCAGTAGCAAATGTTTAGAATAAAAAATTTATTGGTGCAGAAAGGAAAAAAAATTAAGCTATAAATAACTTGTCAGAAAACTCATAGCACGTTTGATTAGGGGTAGACTATTACAAACATACTCTAGAGACAGAATAATATTTGGGATTTTTTTCATCCAAGGATGGAGCATGTTGACATCCCTTTTGATTTAATTTTTTTTTTTTCCATAAGTGCTCAATAATAGGAAATGAATTATTTATGACAACACAGACTTGAAATGCTGACCAGCACCTTCAGTATAGCATTAAAAATCAGCACTTTTACCACCCACAACTAACAAGCTCTTGTTGTTTTAGTGAAAGTTAGAGTTTTGTTACTGAGTTGTTGGTGCCTTTGTATCAACCCTCAACTACCCCAGCAAGTCCAGCAAAGGCCATAATAATAAGCACAACAAAACAACTGATGATATAGAACTGAGCATTGCAACACGTTTTTGCAATAGGATTGCAGATTAGTCATCCTAAACTAAAATCATCATTATAATGCATTTTAAGTGCCTGAAAAAAACAAAAGAAAAATAGTTAAATTCTGTGGTATTACTCTCTAAGGTTATACAATCTTCTTAGATTAATAACCTTTTTAGAACTGGAAAGGAGTGTTCATAACCTGATATATGTTGTATGGGACACAGAGTGTCTTTTGTCTATTTGCCCAAGTAGTTAACACGGCAAGCATGTGTAGGAGTAATCTGCATTCCTTACTACTATTTCATAGTGTGATTTGCTTAACAGCATTGGCAAATAATGCATCAGTTAATTAAAAGTAAGATTTTTCAGTCTTCTCAGACACACCTCCCTAATTATTATGATCCCAGAAGGCATGGAGGCCTCCTAAGTGCACTGAAAGATGTTACACTCAAAACCACTAAGATATTTTGGAAAGCCAATGTCCTGCCTGGGGAATGCCACTGATCTCTTTCATAGAACTGAGACTACATGTAATCCCATATATTCTTCTAGAACGTAGATGTATGAATATATTTTCAAATATTTTTGGAATAAAGATACCTTTGCTTTAATATTTTTTAAGAAAAAAACCTGCAAAGCCTTTATAAAGGAGCATTTATAACAGCACATGCTCTTTAAGAAGTTGTTGGTCTCATATACTTGTTATGTCAGAAAAACAACAACAACAACAACAAAAAACCACTATGAGAAACTGCATAGGAAGATTTGTCACGATGTTGCCCAGTCACTTGACTCAAGGTAAGAACCCCTGTAGTTATGCTCAATTTTAGGGACTTAATTCAAAGTAAGATGGTGCTTACTGAATAGCCTTGCTGTGACTACGAAATAAAAAACAAAACAAAGCAAAACAAACAACCAAAAAAGAGTGGAAGAAGAAAGCTAGCTCCCTTACAAACTCTAGTTTTTTCATATATATATATATGTATACACGTGTCTCTCTCTATATATATGCATGGCTTGGCTTTGTGAGCAAAGTTTTCAGAAGGGCTCTCCCCACCTTTGCTGTGAGTGCACTGATGGCTGATAAGGCCAATGTGGAATAGGCATTGTGGTTGCAAAACGCACAGCAGAAGAACTATATAAACCTATCTTTATTTCAGATGAGAACACAACTAATTTATCCTTGGTATTGTTCAAACTGTTTTACGGTTGGTGATATTTTTGATATTTCTTAAAATGTAATTTAACTGCTAGTTGTTAGTCTATAACAATTATATTCAAGTTGAGCATATTAGCTTGCCACTCCAGGAAAGACACATCCCAGAACATTTGGTTACAAACACATTAGCACATCATTCTGTTCCTTATTTCAGATGATGAGTTGCCTAAAGGAGGACAAATGGCTCATAAAGTTCTCAATGGCCTAAAGTCAGGACCATCTGTTGAAGTCATCAGTGACTTTGTGGCTGAGCTGAGCAGCTGGGAACCCTTCAAATCATCAGCTCTTCTTTAATCAGGTAGGCATCTCTGAAGTCAGTGGAAATTATTGTAATATGTTCTCAAAGAGCTGAGACAATGACAAGAGCTTTCCCCATTTTGAGATTATATCCATATTTCAACTAATTTCCATGCACAGATTTTCTGTTGTTCAGGTACCTGGAACTCACATGCTAAAAATATTCCACTTGTGTTTGTATTGCTCAGAGTGATTTGTCAGAATACTGAAAAGTGATAAAGACCCACTGGATCCTTCGTTCTGATACTGCTGTAAATCTGAATACTCATATTCACATAACGTGCTGTTAATGGATTATTGCTTGTGCATTTCATCACTCTTGGGAAGAGAAAGTATGAAAGGCCAGACCTAAGGAAGGGGCTAAGGTCTTGTTCAAAGAAAAGAATAATGTGGTTTTCATGCTCCCAGCAGTATCAGGGAGTTCTGTTTTCCCTTTCTGCTTGAGTCACAGAAATGTTCTCATGTACAACCGGATTAGTATTTTTAAAGTTGCATTACAGATGTGAAGTCATATTTACACTCCTTAGGCACTACATGGGGAAAGGTCTGTGAATTAGACTGGAACACACAATAATGGATGCTGAGCACAGGCTGCTTTAGCTGTTTACACAGGAAATAATAGGGATAGGAGTGTGCTTTAAATCTGCCATCTCTCAGAGGTGTGTTGCTTTGAATTTTCATGTTGTATATTCTCAGTAGAACCCTCCTAAAAAGGTAAGAAACTGATCCATTTCCTGTGAAAATTATTTCAGGGAACTGGGGAGGAAGCGAGATGCTCATTATTGCAAAATATCTTAGCTACTGTTCAGTAGCTTCAGAGACTAAATTATTAATTGTTAAAGTTATTTTTATTTTATTATTTAAAAAATAATAATAAAAAAATCATTTGCTTGACAGATTTTATACATGTAACTTATTTTCTAAACCTCAGCATTGGATGAAAGTGTAAATGACAACAGCTGTTGAATAATACATTTTTATATCTTCATGTATTTGTCACAGGTTTTTATGACGTGCTGAAATATATGGCAAATCAGTTAGAGTTTGTACTCCACCTCTGGATTAACTGTATCTTCTGTTTTGCCTGGTAGCTATGCTACACAAATAGCCATCAAAGTACTGTCAGTGAGGTTTCAAAGGAGCCCTCAAGATGCAAAACTATAACACCTTTACAAACTGATAACATAATTCTGTTCACCCAAATGAAATATTTTGATATAAAGGTTGGGACACAAATTGCTAGTCAAATTAACATATTAACAGGAAATGTCAAATCCCATATGCTAAACAAGAGGAATTTCTGCAAAAAGGCTTTTTACCTTTTTGAAAAAAAAAAAAGAAAAAAAAGAAAAAAAAAAGAAAAAAAAAGATGAAATTAAAAAAAGAACAGATTGCAAATTAACTTGCATTTCCAGAATAAGAGCTAATACTATTTTTGTACATGCTCTTTGTAGTGCTTTGCTAAATCACAGTTGTAAGGGGAGAAATCTATTAACTGTGAATGATTCAAACTGCAGTTCATTATTTTCTCAGCTTACTATGCACCAGTTATGCCCAGAAAGGGTCCAAAAATGAGAAATAGGTAGATCTGTCTTCCTGTTTTGACACATGCATCAGCATCTCTAAGGTGTACATCATAGGAAAGTATTAAAAAAAAATAAAAATCTTCTGCTTGGTACTTTCTTCACAAAATTCCATGTCTTGAGAATAAAAGTTTTCTTGTGGATTAAAACAGCATTCTTTTTTTGTATTACTTCAAGGAAAATTTGTAACCTCTCAGCTTGTAGTGGAGAATTTGAAAGGCATTGGAAATGCACTCTCTTCTGATTAACACCCAGTGGGGAAAAAGTAATGTTTATATATAATTTAAAATTATTTCAAGTAGGCTGGAATTGCAGCTTCCACATCTTTCATTTGTCATTACTGGATAAATATCCCAAGGATCAGAAGGGATTGGTGGATGCCTTACAGATTATCAAGAAGATTTGATTTTTTAGTGTCCTGGTGTGCTTTGTATAGCAAATTGTATTATCACAGTGAGAGGATTTGTGTAACAGGTAACACTTTTAATCTCTTCCACTAAATAAAAATAAAATCTGTTGGTGAGCAAAAAGTATGTGATCTATTCAGTGGCAGTGATTATATCAGAAACTGCTGCATGCTGCAAACCCATCTTGTGGAATTTCTTGGTTTGAAATAGCCATCATGCACACTGTGAAACTAGAAAGTCACAAGACAACTTAAAGATGGTTAACAGATCTCACTGCCCATCTGGTAGGAATATCCTGGGAAATAAATGGAGATACACAGAACCAGAAAGATCAGGGTTATTTATTTAGTTATCTACTTAAATTATTCAGTTAGCTTTTCAGTCACAATGCATATGCCTAAGGCAAAACCTTGTGGGGCCATTTGAGATGTGGGAATTTGGGAATATTTTCTGGGAATTGTACTTTTTGTTATTAGATCCACATATAAACTCTGTGTGAGTGCCTCTGAGGAAAGAAGGTGTCCTCTGGAGCCTTTTGAAGTCTCTCTGTTGGCTGCATCAGGGCAGTTATAAGTGCCTGAGTGTCAGCTGGGCCATGCAGCTTTTGAGCAGCTCTCTTAAAGACAGAATGATAGAAAAAGAAAAATATAACACTCCCAGGTGAACAGTTTGGAGGACAGGCGAGAAGTTGCACCTGTTGCATAACACAGATAACGGTGCAGGGATTTATTTGGTGTTACTCTGTGTGTTTCAGGCCTGTTTGTTGGATTATGTGAATAAACCGGATTTTCTTCATATGCCTTTTGTCTATTCCAAATGATAAAGCTCTGTAGCTGACTGAGATGAGTGATTTTCTGATAAAAAAAAAAAAAAAAAAAAAGTATTGCTACATGACTTTGGATAAACACTATTTTCCGTATTGCAGAAGAGAATATCAGTGTAATTTCATGAAGAAAGATGACATCTTGAGTAACCAAGCTGGGTGCTTGCTTGGTTATTTATAAATGCTTTTTTCCTCCTTCTTCCTGGCAACCAAGGAACACAATATTATCAGGCTAAGTGAAGTAGTCTCTATTCAATAAGAATTGACTGCTTTTTGCAATACATAAACATGTTTTCTGAAATCACTGTGCCTGTTAGTCCACTTATACCCACACAGCCTCGAGGCACAGAGTTATAGAATTATAGAATGGTTTGGGCTGAAAAGGGCCTTTAAAGTCCATCTAGTCCAAATTCCTTGCAATGAACAGGGGCATAAATAAACCAGATAGCTCAGACTCCCATCCAACCTGATCTGGAACGTTTCCAGGGATGGGATATCTACCAGCTCTCAGGGCAACCTGTGCCACCACCCATATTTAAGAAAAAAAAAAAAAAAAATCTCTTATCTCTAGTTTGAATCTATTCTCTTTCAGTTTATAAACATTATCACTTGTGTCTTACCACACAGTCCCTGCTAAGAAGATTGTCATCATCTTTCTTAAAGTCCTCTTTAAGTACTGGAATATTACTATAAGGAATCCCTGGAGCCTTCTCTTCTCCAGGCTCAATGGTCCTAACTCTCTCATCCTGTCTTCATAGGACAGGTGCTCCAGCTCTGATAATTTTTGTGGCCCACTGGATCTGCACCAAGTCCATGTCTTTCCTAAGCTGAAGGTTCCAGAGTTAGAAGCAGCATAGATGAAGCTGTTTTAAGTATTCCACATTAAGATCAAGGTCTTGGGTATGATTCCTGTGCATATTACTGTAAAACTGGAATAATTCCAGAATAAAGATGGTACAAAATGAAAATGCATTCTTTCTTATATATATTTTAGAATTCTCTGCTTTTTTCCCCAAGCCATATATATCATTCTTTCTCCCTGATATTTTTCTCTCCTTCCTGCTTTCTTAAATTCAGAATTGCTTTCTGTTGAAATTCAGACACTTAAAAAAACTACAGCTTGTTGCCTTATACTCCAGGAGGCTGTGACAGCAGATGTTCTTTCTTCATTTTCTTTCAAAATACGCATATAAAATAACCCTGAAAAAAATAATGAAACCAATCATATTCTTAGTTAATGCACCAGGATAAGTCTTTCCTAGTTTTATTCTGAAGCTAAGGATTTCTCCTTCCTAGCATAATGACAATATGAATTTATGCATACAAATCCTGTCCACTCTTAATATCAAGGACTATATTGGACCTGGCATCTTCACATGCATGGTATCACATCAGGAACTCTTTGTTGGTATTATAACTTTTTTTGGTTTTTCTCCTAACAAGAAATTATTATAATTCTGTAGACTACAGAACAGACTCCTGTTGTCGTATTGTACTTGGCACTATTATCAGTTTCAAAACCAAACATTCTTCAGACAACTAATTATTGTCTTGGTGCATTCCATCCTGGATTTTTGATGTGTCTTAGTACCAAGAATTTTGGACAGGATTTTGCCTTTCTATGCCCATAAAACTGTGGAGCTCAGATGACCTTGAAAAGAAAAAAAAAAAATAGCCAACAACAACAAAAAACCCAACCCCAAGACAACAACAGCCAAGAAGAAAAGAAAAAGAGACTTTAAATAGAGGATCAGCCATTGCTTAGCAGAGGTTCTAAAAACTGTTTTATTTCTGCTTCTGTCACTGAAAGCAGCAGTATGACTTAGTGAACAGCATAAGTTCTAACATTACACATGCAAAATCAGAGGGTTGAAAATATATTTCTTAGGCCCTCTATTCAGTGGAGGAAACAAATAGAGCTACCAGTATTCTCAGCCTTCATCTGTATTTAAAGTTTCTTGAAGTCAGAGGATGGAAGAACTCCTTATAGTCAGAGATCTCCTTTAGAGATCACTAAGACACTGTGTGTTCTGCTCATAAAATTTTCTTCCCTATTGCCATTGGTGCAGTGAATATTTTCATCTACCTTGCTCAGTTATGAGTAATCTGGGAGACATATGGGGAACAGTATTTCACTTCAAAGGGGAGTGTAAAAAAGGAAAACATCCAGAAAAATACCTTTATTATATACATCCATAAAAATACGTGGGATTCCGAAAACACAAGAAGAAGCTGTGCTTCTGAGATTAGAAAGCACCTGCGAGTCTGACTTTACAGATGATACATTACTGTGAACATGTCACATTATGTTGTGTCTAACATGCTTCTCCGTATAAGAACTGATGATGACTAGTGCTGAAAGATGCTTAATATCATAACATGATATGTCAGAAGAAATATTTCCAAAACATGTTCCTCTAAAATCTGTAACTCATTCCTTACCTTGTATCAATTTAGAATGTAACCTGCCTTTTCAGAAATGTTTGTGTTTTGCATTAATTATTGCAGGTAAATAAGTAACAAACATAAATAATAATAAAAATAAACATATAAATACAAACAAGTAATTATAAATATAATTAGTATAATAAAGAAATAAATTAACCTCTGTGCCTGGGAAGATCATGGAACAGATCCTCCTAGAAAATCAGATAAGGCACATGGAGGACAGGGAAGTGAATGAAGATAGCCATCAGGCCTCTACTAAGAGCAAGTCCTACCTGGTGACTCTCTGCAATGGAGTGACTACAGCAGTGGACAAGGAAAAAGAAATGGATGCCATCTGTCTGGAGTTCTGCAGGGTCTTTGACATGGTCCTCCAAAACAGCCTTCTCTTTAAGTTATAAAGATACAGATTTGATGGGTGGACTGTTTGGTGAATAAGGAATTGTCTAGATGGCCACATCCAGTGGTCAGTGGTCAGTGGTCTTGATGTCCAGATGGAGATGGATGACACATGATGTTCCTGAGGGGTCCGTACTGGACAAGAGCTGTTTAATATATTTATCAACAATATAGACCACGTATCAATAATAGATTTTGAGTTCACTGTCAGCAAGTTTGTAGATGACACTGAGGGGGCCAATCATATCCTGGGCTGCATCAAAAGAAGTGTGGCCAGCAGGTTAAGAGAGGTGATTCTGCCCCTCTACTCTGCTCCAGTGATACCTCATACTCTCCAACTCTGCAGCCACAAAAAGGACATGGACCTGTTAGAGCAGGTCTGGTGGAGAGTCATGAAGATGGTCAGAGGGATGGAGCACATCTCCTTTGAGGACAGGCTGAAAGAGTTGTGTTTGTTCAGCCTGGAGAAGAGAAGGGTTCGGGGCTGGTAGCAGCCTTCCGTTATCTAAAGGGGGACAAAAAGGAAACTGGGGAGGAACTGTTTACATGGCTCTGTAGTAATAGGACGAGGGGCAGTGGTCTTAAACTAGAGAGAGGTAGATTTCAATCAGACGTTAGGAAGAAGTTCTCTACTTTGGTGATAAAACATTAGAACAGGTTGCAAGGGAAGGGGTGAAGGCTTCATCCCTGGAGACGTTCAGGGTCAGGCTTGATGGGTCTCTGAACAACATGATCTAGTTAAAGACATCCCTGCTCACTGCAGGGAGGTTGGACTAAATGGACCTTTAAAGGTCCCTTCCAACCCAATGCATTCTCTAATTCTATAAATTCCAAGGAATTACCTGTCTATTAGCACAGGCTAAAAAACTGCTCCTGTCAAGAATGTATGGCATGGTTTTCTGTTCTTACATCTGGCTTCTATTGCAGCAGTGCCACTGACAGGATTCATACCTGTGTTCTGCCAATAAGAAACATTTTCATTGCAGGAAAGACCAGAGTTAGAACTATAAACTAGAGCATTCAGAGTGTCAAGAGACAGGAATTGGACTTTCTGTCTATCTTACAGAGGTTAGAATTTAAAAAATGCTTCTTTTAGACACAGAATTAAAATATAGCACAGACTGAAACGGATTAAAAGTCTCTAAATTTCTGTGCTGATAAGCCACTGGTGCAGTTTAAATGATAGGATAGATCATGATAATGAAACAGAGTAAAGAATAAGTTTGGAAATGACTGTACCTGAATAGAACCACAGCACTGAACAAAAATGATAACAGAAAAAAACACGCTGAAGGATCTTGTGAATTCTGCAGCCCTTTCTTTGAGGTAAATCCTAGGTGTTAATTGTGGCAGTATATGAATGAGAGCTGTAAAATGAGTTTCTAATACTGAAGGTAGTCACTTATATAAAACTGAGAAAGACCAATTTGACTTGTAGACATCTTAAACTAAAGACCAAAACCATTTGGATGACATCCTGAATGGGTTTGTTTGACACAGAAAAGAAGTCTCAAGAGACTGTGGGGAAAACAGTATAGGAATTGTGTGATGGCATCAATCTGTATACACAGAGAAAATCTGAGGATAATTATACAGGATAGAGGTATGGAATCAATTTTAATCAGGGCACAGTTACTTCTGCTCAAATTCTAACCTTTTTCAAGAAGTATTGAAGTCCTCTGAAACTCAGGTTCTTGTCCCGTTATAAGATAATAATTTGGAAAAGTCTTTTGACTAGTGACAGAAGATATACCTCAGTAGCTTAGGTTCCTTTTTAAGAGCTGGAATTCAGCTTGCCTGAATGGACCTGTCTAAATAATTATCACCTTGCTCCCCTGTGATCAGTGAGGACTGGTGGATCTCATCTATCTGAGTCACTCAGTCTTGAGGTAGGAGGGATAAGATGTCATCAATTTTCCACTGACCTGACAAAGTAGAACAAAAACATCTTTTCTGATAATTTTGCTAATCTGGTGAGGAAGGTTTTAAACAAGATTCACTGGAGGCTGGAGAACAAACCGTGCAGAAAAGCAGGAGAATAAAGAATAAGGCAAAAATACATACAGGGTAAGCAACAGGTGACCTTTCACAGGAAGCAAGGTGGCCTGCCACAAGGGAATGCAACTGGAAAACACAAACATAAAAAGTGAACATGGTATGGAAACGAAAGATTTTGTGTAATCAGGGAACTGTGGAAATACAGAGATGTTGTGGGATACCTTACATCATGACAATGAAGCTGAAGTGATGGATATAGGCTCTTTTAGTAAATATAAGCAGGGAACATGAGGAGAGCAAGACACATTTTGTCTGCCAAGGAACAGCTAAGGCGATATGAGGCCCTGTTGCTAAAAGTATGACAGCTGTGTTAAAAAGATTATTATGTGAGATGAGGGCAAGCAAAGGGCAACAGAGTCTCAGGTCAAGAAGTTGGATGAAGACGCCTTCCTACAGGTGACAGAAGTTTTCTGTTTGCAGTCCCTGGTTCTTGCCGGTGACTTCATCTATGTCAGTCTCTGCTAAAAGGGTTATGTGATGGGCCATAACCTGAGGAAAGTGAGGAAGACAAGAAGTTGACAAAAAACCCTAGGAAATGAAGGAAGTAAATTTCAGCTTGATAAATGAATAGTAGACAGGTTCCTTAGAGAAGCTGCTCTGAAGGACAGCAGGAGCCACAAAAGTCTGATTGCCAGGGCAACCTATTCAAAGCCCAAGAATGACCTATCTTGATTTGCAGGCAAACAGGCATGACAAGGAATCAGTTCACTTAAGAATACCAGTCAGGTGTCAAAGACAAAATGGAAGCATATAGGATGTTGAAGTAGGAAAAGGTGACCAAAGGGGAATACAGAAGTGTCTCCCAGACATGTCAGGGTGCAATTAAAGAAAATAAAAGCTACGTGAGAGTTAACATAGAAGAAAGGTCTGGAGGACAAAACCAAAAGGGCTTCTGCATGTAAATGACATGGTAAAGGTACTTATTCAGTGATTTCTCTACCTAAGTCTTTATTTTGCTAGGTCTACTGCTGGACTCCATGTACAGACTCCTGGGCTCTAGAGGTCCCTGGTCTCTATGTGTAGTTGCAAATTTTGGGGCAAGGGTGCATCACCAGCATCAGAGAAGGATCAAGTAAGGGATGTCTCAGTTAACCTGGATGTACAGGAGTGCTTTCAACCAGACAGAATGGGTTGAAGGAACTGCACTGTGAGGCTGTTTTGTGGAATTTGAAGAGCTTAGGTAACCCTTGTTATACAAATAGGCATATGTTTCATCCATATTCCAAAAAGGCAAAGATTGAAACAACTAGAGGCAGGATAGTCCCTGGGAACTCTGTCCTTGGGAAAAAAATTTCCAGGTACCTGAAGGACAGGAAAGTGACTGAGAGATGACAGCATAGATTTACCACCAGAGATTTTAAGTTATGCTAGACCAACATGATTGCCTTTTTATTTTAAAGGAATTTGCTGTGTTCTATGAAGAAAGTAGAGAAAGGGGCTTACCCTGACATTGTCAAGGCATTTGGCAGTCTTGACACAGAATCTTTCCAGCTGGAGTGAGGAGATATGGACTGCATGGATGAATTACATGGTGGGTCTGAAACTGGACAGACTGTGATGCTTAAAGGAGAGATGCCACTGACTGAAACTAGCTGCCTGTCAGGTGAGAGTGACATCACTCAGGGTTGCTGGTCAGAGGGAGTTCAATAGACCAGTAGAGGGGACTGATAGCAGTATTAGGAGCTTCAACAGTTAAATGTGAAGTCCTGTGCTGCAGACAGAAATAGCCCCAGAACTTGAGACGTGGTAGGGACTGACTGGCCAGACAGTAGCCTTATATCTCCTTATACAGGTTTGGCAAGGTTTGGCAAGAGGTTCTTAACAGAGGTGAAGAGGAGGGAAGAAGAGACAGCTAGTAGTTCTGTTATATATATATTTATATGTATATAAATATATATTTAATATTCATATTATATATATAAAAAAAAGGATCAATATTTCGGACTTTTTTTTTTTTTTTCTTAATAAAAAGGCTGGCTGATTTCTGCTCACTGATGTTTATAAAGCTGCAGAGTCTTTGATAGCAGAGACTTTGAAATTCTAGATTCTCAATTACTGCTATTCTAAGCAAAATGATGATTCATTTCCAAATTATTATTTGTCATCCATAAGCACACAGGTGACAAAATTATGCTTAAAAAAGCCTACAGGTGTAGAAGGTTTGGCAAATTTGAGGTTATTTGCTGCTCCAGTGGTTGATGTCAGGAGTGCTTTAGTAATACAGTCAGAATTTTGTGATCCTTAGCAGGATTGCTACCCAGGCAAGCAAAGAATAGTCCATTCATGATCTTTGGCAATAAAGCTGAGAAAATGATTGTTTCTAGGGTTTAAATTACTGACAAGAACCTCTGGCTGTTAGAAGTCTAATAGTGCTATCACTGTGAATCATATTTTACTTCATATTATAAATAAAACAGAAAGACATTCTAACTCATTTTAAGAAAGCATTGCAAGACCTCCAAGTGAAACCCTGGTCTGTTAAAACTACTGTTGTATTAACAGTTACAGTAAGAACCTTACCTCTATCACCAAGGGACTAAATTTATATAAATATTTTAACATGCGTTCTGTTGTGGTGCTTGGAGATATCACTCATTGAAATGCTTAAAATGAACATACCAGGAGTCCATCAAACAATGTAACACATAGTGGTTTGAATCATGAGAGTAGGAAACAAAGTTTGGTAGGGCTTTCCTGAGAGGTAGTAGCACAGTGTTAAGCAGTTTTTCACACTATCTTGCTGCAGAGCTACTCAGCAAAGAAATGCTAACCAGAATTATATGCATAGGACTGTAGTGTGAAAGGCATTATAAGGCTCTAAGGGTGTTTTGGGAACTGTGTGGAACTCATAGTCTGACATAACTAAATGCACACTAAATGCATATGTGATGATATGGGAGATTATTTTCATGCAGAATATTTTTGACAAATGATACTTTTTTTATTAAATAGGTTTCTGAACTTTTTTTCATCTAACCAGTGACAATTAACAGATTCCCCCTCCTCCACCTTCTTGTGGCATTTTCTTATATTTTAGCATTTGCCAGAAAAAGAAAACACCAAACCAACTGATCTCTTTTGGCTTGGTAAGCATAAAGGAAAGAAGAAAGCTTTGATCCTTATAAATCTTTGAACTCTGTAGTTTTCTTCTTTGTGCTTTTAAATAATACAAATCATTACTTGTACAATTAATAGAACAGGGAACCATTATTAGATAATCATTACCCTTGTTTTTCTATTATTCCACCATCTTCCCTGCTTCTCCCAAATAATCTTAAAAAACCTCTAGTGCATTTCTGTCTCTTTTGTTCAAATTAAGTTTACTGTAGGGAAAGAATTGTATATAAATGCCTTTAAGGTCCTCTTTTTGCAAGTTCAACAACATTACACTATCATATTAAAACATAAGCGTGGTAATGAGACAATGCCTCATGTAGTCATATAAAACCCATCAAATTATTGTGATCTGGATTGAAGTCAAATAAACATTTGGAAAAATCTGCTTTTTGCTTTTTTTTGTGTGTGTGTGTGTGTGTGTGTGTGATATCTAATAATGCTACATTTATGGTTGGAGGGATGAGGCAGATTAAGATGCTATGCAGGAAGACTGTGACAGAGCCACAGATTCTGAGGATCAGATCTGTACTGTAAAAATGCTGAAGTACCTTAAATACTGTTGAACTGTTGTGAGGATGAGGGTTCACGGGTCTCAACAACTTCAGTTTTTCATTTGTAGCTTTAAATACTCTCGAGGACAGTTAAAATACAATACATTTTCACAGAAAACACAGACAGGTTTGGGTTGGAAGGGACCTCAAAGATCACCCAGTTCCAACCCCTCAGCCGTGGACAGGGACACCTCCCACTAGATCAGGTTGCTCAAAGCCCCATCCAATGTGTCCTTGAATATTTCCAGGGAAGGGGCATCTGCAGCTTCTCTGGGTAACCTCTGACAGTGCCTCACCACCCTCACAGAAATGAATGTTTCTAATGAAAATGTTCCTAATATCTAATATAAATATACTCTAAATTGCTTCTAGTGTAATTTGATTTTGTTTCACACTGAAATTATACAATAGCATTGTTATTATAAATGTCCTTAACGGATGATGTAATATGAAGCATGCAGTTATCAGGCAAGACAGAACTTTATGCAGAGATGATGATCTTTCTCAGAAATGCCCAAAGCAGACCAAGTAAAAAAAAAAGTAACAGCAGAAGAGCAAAGACACAAGATTATTATGCAGCATCCATATTGTCACAGAAACTCTACCTTTGATAGTAAAAGGAAAACAGGAAAAAGAAACTGTTAGTATGTTAACTAACAAAATGGGAAGCCAATAGAGAAAATTGATTTCTGAATTATTTTAGTAAACATGTCTCCACCTTTCTTCTTTTTTGGATAGTTTTGTCACCTCAGACTTAGGACTGTTCAGTTTTTGAACTACTCTAAATATTAAAGCTTCTTCAGTAGAGTGATATCTTTCCCCTTATAAAAAAAATCTATTTAAAAGCCAATTTTAAATTTTATTTTATTTTAAGAAGAAAGAAAAACTCAAACAAAAAACCAAACAACAAAAAAACCTAAACAAACCCTCTGGTTTTTAAGGAAAGTTAATCCTCAATTTAAACCATAGGGTTTTTTTGTACCCAGGCTTATTGCAATTAATGTCATTATTTGGTAATGAATTACTCGTTTTTTAGGTATGAATATATACATCTTTACTGAGGCACAAATCCTTTTTAAGATGCAGACAGATGAGTTTTGCATTAAGTAGATACATGAAATTTTCTTAATACATAGGGAATATTCTCAGAATTAAGTTTGTGGTAGGGAAGGAACAATGAAAAAAATACAGCTCAGCACCAGTAGACAATAACAACAGATGCAATAAAATGTGTTTAATTTCATCTTGCACCATAGCAAGGGTAGTTCATTAGTGTTTACATAGTTTTATTACAAAACTATCCAAAATAGTTGTGTGCATGCGTGTAATTTAGAATGGCCAGTAAATGTGGATGGTCAAGTAGGTGGAAATAAAATAAGCCAAATCAAATTTGGCTAACTGAAATTTAATTTATAGAAAAATTATATGGCAATGAAGTCACACAGATGCATCTCAGGGCTCCAGGCTTAATTGGTAGTTGAAACTCGATGAATTCTCTGGGTAAATTCTAATTCAGATTCAAGTCCAAGTAGGCAGTACTGTGCAGAACTCAAGATAAAACTAATAAAGAGCGGTTTGAATGCTTCATTTCTGTTGCAGCACTTAAATGTAAGGTATAAACTTTTTTAAGGTTACTTTTAAAACTTGTGTTCAGGATTGGATTGGCATGGTACTTAGAAGATATAAGTTTAATAAATAAATAGAATGTGTTGTTGTTTGGTTTTGTTTTTTTTTAAATCTGTATGAGATTTTTTTCAAAATGCGTTCGTCACTTCTTATTAAAATGCAGTAAGACCTCTGGTTTCTTAAATAAATCTATTTAAAATAAATGTCAGAACAGTCCACCAATATCCAATTTGGTAATTTTTTTTAGCATATAATACATCAGACAAAAAAATGAGGTATTTACTAGAGTTCAGCAAAGATAGGCTGAGCTTACCGACACAGGAAGGGATTAATCTGTGTTAGAAAGAAAAATCTGATAAGGGAGTAGCACTTTCAGTGCAAAGAGAGGTAGACATTCCATGCTTTGCTATGAACCACTGAACAGCAAATTAATCTATGTCTGTCTATCAGAAAGACTGATGTTGTTCTGCTGCTCATTAATACCAGACAGTTTTTCATCCAGAGAGTTGTCTTTGTGATGTGCGTTTTATGGCTCTACAACTTTCCAAGGTTACTCTATTTATGATAGTTAATAATTTTCCAATTCTGCTTCTATTACTTGAAATAATGGTCATTCTACCCTAAAATTACAAAGTAATAGCCACCACTATGGAGTATACTGCCAAATGGTAGAAACTGACTGGAAGCAGTGAATTCTTCCAAAAGTAACTTGAGTAACTTAAAATAACTCCCAAAGGTAACTTAACTTGCCTATTAGGTAGCAATGAACTCATCCAGCTGGCAAATAAACGTGTGAAAAAAAAATAACAGAGAAATTGTTACTCAGTGTTTGAAAAAAATGGAAAAAAAACCTACCCAAAATGCCCCACAAAAACCAATCCTTGCTTCTTGTTATCATATTAATCCTGTGGCAAAAAGATCTGCATTTGTGACACTGCCCAGCTGTCTCTTGTAGCCAGTCTGGTTCTGACAGTTGCATGATCGCTAACCACGGAAATCAGCCAAAGATTGTCATTAACACCATCTGTTTTTCCAGGCAGAAAGTTACAAGATTACCTGAAAGAAAAGTCTTCATAGCACTGTTGGTCAAAGTTTATGGTTATCCTTCTTTGTTTATAGGGCACAACTTTACATAGTGCATGGCAGATCAAGGGTCTGGTAGTCTGGAAGGCAGCTGCTTTCAGCAGTTTTCAACCACCAGATTTTTGGTCTTCATCTACCTGGTTAGATTTTTTTTTACCCCCAGGAATTCTTTTGACATTTGATTTACTTCCAGGCTTTTTAAGCCAGAACCTGACAAATTGGTTTCCAGCTGCAGTGTAAAATATTGTAAATTATTCAATATACAAGTTATTTATTTATTGTTATTTTTAGGCAAATTATGATAATTGTATTCTGGGTTAAAGTAGTACCAGTGGCTTTTGTGCATCTCAGTGTAAATGGATTTTGGATCTGGGACAAAATTATTTTATGGCTAAGGCTCTTTTTTGCTAGACCTAAATCCAGAAATTGCTTTCACTTTTCCAATTTTGTGTAGTGTAGTATTTAAAAAGAGTCCTAATTTCACATAGATACTAAGAAATTATATTCTCTGAGTGTTCTATTTGCCAAATTAGTATCTTTTTATATTAGCCTTAAGAACAGATTGCAAATGCTAGGTAGCCTATGAAGCATAATTTTTTTTTTGATAACTGATCTATGTTATAAATGTTAATACAGTTATGTTTTTAATCAGTGATTTCCTAAAATTAAACAGAAATTTTTCTTCATATTGCACCAGTAGTTTTGGTCAGGTTTTGATATTCAGCTTACTTTGAATTGATATTCTAAGTCCTTTTCTAGCAAAACTCAAGGAAATTAAGAAACCCACAAAAGGCTGAATAGACAAATAGTTGTTAGAGGTTTACTTTATTTATAGTAGCTTGATAAAAATTAATGAAAATATTAGAAGGATAAAATCACTGCAACTGGCATTTATTCTTCTCTTCCTTCTTTTGTATTTTTATATACTTTCAAGAAAATTAAAACACTTCATGATCTGTGATTTGTCCACCCTGTTATACTTAAAATATCTTTATGCATAAATTGTGTTTGTCAGAGTTATCAGTGATGCACTTTAGCATTTCATAAGGATTTTGCTTCGCCAGCAGATACCAAAAGCAATCCATAATTCAGCTTTGCCAAATACGTGTTGTAAACAAAGCTAAATGATGGCCTCAGTAACAAAAATCTAAATCCTAAAATCTAATCCATAACACCAGATGCACTGATTATGGAATGAAATCATATAAATTTATCACAGAGGTGTTAACTGAGGCTGAATGCATGTTTTTGGTACATGTATTACTTCTGATTAACTAATAATGTCAATGGCTTTGTCAGTTATGAAATAAAACTAGTTTCAGCCAGTCTGAAACTAGCTTTAAACAAAATTTAATTATTGTTAGATAAGAAATTCTTTTTAATTGGCACTTTTCACATGGTTTGTAGATTTGGTGACAAGTCCTAGCAGTCAATAGGATTTCCATCTACCCCCAAGCCATGCTTTCAAAATGCTCTTCTTACCCAGGACTGTGTGAAGCTGACGGAGAGAAAAAAAATTCCTTGATTCACTATGCAGTCAAGAGGTCAGTTATGAAGATCATGTAATTTCCAGGCAACATCCCTATAAAAAAAGACTACATCAGTCACACAGGTGTTCCCAAAACAGTAGGGAAAGAAAGATTATAACTTTTAAAAGCAAAAGTGACAGGTGCTTTTTCTTGACATATAAAGAAAGGTTTTGTTAATGAAATGGTGTTTCCTAGGCTAATGCAAAAATAGAAATGAATATTTAAGTGCAACAAGTACAGTACACAACTAAATCATACAGATTAACTGCTAGGCATAAGACTATTTTTCTCTTTTCCAGCAGACAACAAGAAAGGAAATTAATGCTACCTATTTGTGAGGAATGTGGAATACCTTTATGAATGAGAGAAATTCTGCTTTCTGTTCTGACAATTTATATCCTGTCAGTGTTTTGGAGGTTTTTTTTTGTGGGTGGTTGTGGATATTTTGTGGGGTTTTTTGGTGGGTTTTTTGTGTTTGTTTGTTTGGGGTTTTTTTTGTTGTTATTATTGGTATTGCAATGGGAAAAAAACAAAACAAAACAAAACCAACTACATTCTCATTTCTTCTAACTTTATTTTCTTTAGAAACACTTTTAAAATTGTTAACTGTTTACTTGACTTTTCTGTTAAAAAAACCCAACCCTACATGGTAGTACTGTGTTTGTGCAGATGTTTAATTGGTTTTGATCGTTTCAGAGTTCATGGGAGGTTTCCTTGAAAGAGTTAATAGGAAGGCAGTGGAAAGGATGTCTCTGTAAATTCAGAGGAGCTCACATGGCACACAGCTTGCCCAGCTTCTGTGCTTGTGTTTTCTATCCCCTGATTAAACCAGATCCCAATTCTGTAGCTTGGTAATTTGTAAATCACTGTTAAAAAAAAAACAAAACCAAAAAACTCAAACCAATCAGCTGCCCCATTACTAAACACCTGAATATATAATTTATAATTTTGCACATCTGGCTGATAATTTTTTTACTGATCAACTATTTTCCTTTTAAATGACAGGTTTGTTTGATATATGGAATGTAGTATCATCAATAGACAGTTTAGAGTTTTCTCCCCCAGCTTTTGTAACCCTTAACAATTTATTCCATCTGTCTAAAGCATCTATAAGGCTCAACTAAAACAGCAAAAAGCAATTTGGAAGTTAGAGAGATTCTCAGTGAGTGCCTGCAGTTAACATTGAATGAATTCTCAGATAAGATTAAGAAGTCATCACTACACCTATTGGGCTCCATGTGGAAAAGCTGCATTCACAATCACTGGGAGAACACATATTATTAATAATCTTAAAATAAGACACAGGGACATGTTTTCTTTTATTATTTGTAAAAATCTACATAAGAGTTTGTCTCCTAATATTTTATAACCCAAAATTAGGTAAGAGGAATCTTGCATTTTGTTCCTTTTTATAAAATTGTGTTTTTGAAACACAACTTCTATCCATGTACATTTCTTTGGATATGTCTGAACCACAGGTACACAATTGTTTTCTCTCTCTCAACACATAATATATATTACAGAATTACTCCTTCTTCCTAGCTCTTCTGTACTAGCCTATAATTTGGGGGATGAGATTAGACTGCACCTTCCCAGCTCACACCAGAGTTCTAGATTCTGTTGTAGGGTCCTGATAAAAAAATATAAGTAGCTTCAGTGCCCTCTGTTATTTCTCACCTTTGCTTCATTGGCTTTGTCTCTTCTGAAAGGCCATGAAACTGTCTCACCTCCAAATGAAATTAAGCCTCTAAATCTGTGCAGTTACTGTTTGTAATGGAAGACACTGTAAAGAAAATAAGCCTGTTGTCAAGGACTGAAAGATGTTGCCATCGTGGTTTACAACTGCAAACTCAAGATTCTGCTAGGCTGTTAGTTTGTATTAATTAGGGACACACATTTACAGGGGAAAGTGAAGATACTTTTGTACTAATCCTTAGTACCAGTCACCTCTTTTAGCAGTAACAGTCATTGATTGCTTTATGTGCATATTGTTCTGCTTTGTTAGTAACATTTTTCTTCATCTGTACATTTTGAATCTTATTCTTTCTCCAGTTCAGACAGTAAGCTCCCAGTTTTCCACCTGTGCAAGGAACAGTATTTTATTCTCTTTAAGTGCTTGTATTCTTTGTACATTCCACATTTCTTGTAGATGTACATCTCCAAGGAAGTTTGTCAAGCGCATATTAGAAGTAAAAATGACAGTGGCTACCTCTTATAGGTCTCACAAAGCATTTTGGCTTCCATTTCTGCTATTTAGATTTTTGTATATGTAGTCTGAGGATACTAGAACACCTTGTGTGGCAGTGTGTTTTTTCTAGTGATAATTTCTCTACATATATTTTTTATAATTAGTAAGTTTTATACATAACGATACAATTAAATGGAGATTTGAACTTTGAAGGGAGAGGAGAATATATTTATATACCCACAACCTTCATAAAATTTTATAGGTTATTTTCATCTTAGTTTAAGACATGGTGGGCAGAATATGAACAGAATAGAGATAATGGGTATGGCAACAACATGCAAGAGGAACTAGAAAAATGGGAGTTATGCCTGCTGTAAACTTTTCTGCAAGTGATAGTTTAGACTGTGATGATTGTATTTTGTGATCACCCAGGCAGGATATACTGAAATACTCATTTACTGGCAGAGTGAATCTGGAACTGAGAATGAGATGGGAGAAGAGCACATCATGTTACTGATCCTGTTACCTGCTCAGAGCTGTAGCAAGAATTTACTGCCTAAGTATCTGCTGAACTGCATGTTGTGTTGTTGTCTTGTTGTTTCATGATACTAAAAATGATACATAGGGAGAACTGGAAGGCACAAGGGTGAACAATGACCCAGGCTTCACTGGGTACTAATAATCTGGGACATAATGATTTTTGATTCTTTTAGCCTCAGCTGAGGCCTGAGCTTCTGAAAGCTTTCTGTACCAAACCCACAAACCATTGGATGAGGAATAGTTAGACACTGAATATTCACTTTATAATTGTCATTATGCTTAATGAAAGGCAGGAAAGAATGCAGCTATATAAATAGAACTTTAGAGATTCAAGAGTCATTTGATGCCTGTTTCATTGATGATGGCAGGGAATGCTTGTTTTCAGCTGGTTAAGTGCTAGTCATTTATTCTGCTTGAATGACAATCACTGAAGAGTTTTTTGCTACAAGAGTACATTGCATTTTCCACCTTCTATCATCATGTTTTTTAATATTAGCATGTCCTGTACACATGAAAATGGTGCTGAACCTTATGTCCAGCTTATCACAACAGTATCATTCATATCTGTGCCACTGACTTCCTGACAACCATATACTATTTCAGAAAAATGGGGAAAGAGGAGAGGGGGCATAACACAGAACATTTAGGAAGGACAGGATCATTATGATTATCTGAAATGGTTATAGCAAGTACCAGTGAGCTTTTTGATGCATTAAATGTGGAAAGGCATAAGCCTGTAGCTGGAGCTATGTAAACCCAGTAGGATATTGTATCAGGGTTGGTGATTACTTCTAAGGAAGTTAAAGAAATGTCCTGTGTAAATGGAATAAAATTGCTAGGTAAAGTCCTGGAGGCTTCCTGAAATGAGGATGAATTTACATGCTGCCGAGATTAGGTGGCAGCTGTCTGAAGTATTATCCCGTTCTGAAAGCAGACACATTCTCTTTCTGGCTTTGCCAGTTCACTGTAAGATCCTGTCTAATATTGCTAACAATACATGAATTATTTTCATAAGCCATCTCCTGGAATCCAAGGTTCATCCTTAGCTGACCGACCCATTGAGAAGGTTAGAGCTGTGCTATTACAATACTGTCCAATCAATCCTGTTCATCTGCACAGTGGCAAAGTTGCAGAAGGGCAAATAGAATCTGTGCTGGCAGGCAATGTTCAGTGGTTTAATACATGCCCTTGCAAGTTGCAAATTATGCGATTAAATTCTTAAATTCCTTAAAGATAACTGAGGAGCTGGAACGAAGCTTTTAGTCCTTTTTCTCTTGTATTTTTGATGGTGTAAGGTGTATGAATCGTAAGTGGAAGTGCCCCATATCTCTCTGTTCCCTGAATTGCTTATGGACTGAAAGCAAAGGGTTTCTACCTGTGATTTCAGAAAAGTTCAGAACTGTAATGGAGACAGGGTTCTTTGAGGAAAATGAATTGCAGCTATAATGACATTTTTAAAAGAAATTACTTTTTGTGGTGTGTTATAGGCCAACTTAAAGCATGTCATTTGGATGGAGAAACTGAAGAGAAATACCTGGAATGAAACAACAGTGTGGAGTTTTCAGATTGCCTTGTTCAGACCGCAGTGTTAAGGGCATGACAAGCATCATGGGAAACTTCTCAATGGCACAGGGAAGCAGTAACTTTTCAGTTGTCCTAGGAATAGGTAGTGCTGGGTGCTGATTTTCTGGCATATATACAACTACATTACTTAAACAATCTGGATTTTTATCTATGAAAGATCTAAATCAACCCTCTTTCACTCCTCCATGTCTTTTTGTCTTCCTGTCCTTTTTAGGCTTTTTCTTCCTTTCTCCTTTTCTCCCTATTTCTCTCTTCCATTTTTTCTGTCTCTATCTATATGTCCTTTCCTTAATAAGCCAAACTCCCTGTTCTGTCTGAATTGTGGTATTTCTGAAATATTGTTTGGAGGATTTTTTGCCATTTACACTGCAGCAAGCTAGGAAACACAGTACAAACTTTAATAGTATTTTACCATAGTGTTTCTACTGCAAGGAAGTCCCAAATTCCCTTGCAAATTCTAATTATTATTGCTACTACTGTTCTGTTGAGTAGTAGACAGAAACAGACTTCCATACCCAGCCAGAGCAGCAGTGAAAATGTATAGATAAGAAGTGTTGCTACAGGACACCCTTTTCAGCCTTTGGGAGATGTTACTTAAAAAACAGGGCCTGTCATACATTATGTTAGGCCATATGCTCAGGCTACCCTGTGGATATTGTTTAGCAGTCATGCATAGCCTCCAGTGTCAGGTGTAAAATGAAACTCCAGTTTCAAATCTATACCTGTCATGTTCTCATGTTTTTGAGTCACTTCAGGTAATTCCAGAGACACCTGTTTGCTAGAAATCGTTGAAAACAGCTTCTGACTTTGGAAGTACTATATAAGCTTGTGATTTATGGATGTGTCTTCATTAGGATGAGTCTTCATTAAGTCTATGATGCAAACATGCTGTAATTCTGTAATTAACTCTGAACACCAAGTTTCTTTAGAAGGCAATGGTTGTATAACTGTTAATACTTTACTTTTGTAATAACCAGTGGCTTTTATTTGTTTGGTCTTATCCCAGAATAACATTAAAGGAAAATGAGTGTAAAACTGGTTTCATGCTAGCTTAAAAGCCATCCAGGTTTCTCAGACCTTTTCTGAATGGCTTCCTAAAGTACATTTCTCTGGTCTGAGAGTTTTACTAAAATACAGTACTTCTCAAAGACTCCTCAGACAGTGTCAGGCAGCAAGGATAGAGTTAAGAAAATGTATGTGATTTTTACTCTCCTCAAGACAAAAATATCATAGGTATTACTACAGGACTTGCTATAAATTTCTTCCCATAGGTAAAAGATTTTCCTCTGGGTTGATTTAGTGGGGCCTGGGCAGCTTTGAGTGAGCTATTCAGATCTAAAAGCGGTGTAACAGGTTTAATCTTATAGCACATCATAGATGTTGTTACTGAAAAAGCCATTCAACATTTTAGTGAAGCAGAAAGGATCTTTCCCTTTTCACTCAATAAGGAATTGAGATACCTAATTCCAAAAGTTTATCTGAATTTGAGATGTAAGCAAAGAAATGTTTTTCATTATACATTTTATTTCTTAAAACACCTTGTGGCTCTCTGCTCCTCTTCTTTCAGGAAAAACTTTTTAACCCAATATTTTATAAATATTTTTCACAATTACTGTATTCTTCCTTTTTCCAGAGAATATTAACAGATTCTTTTTCTGGAAATGAATTATATACCCTTATTAACACTTCATAATGCACTAGTGGAGCTGTTGTACCCATTTCTGTTATTCTCACACATAGATACAATTTTATCTTTTTGCAGCTTTGTTGAACATTTGCATTTGCTAGTTCTTCAAAATTTCAGAAATCGATTAATCCAAAGTCTGTGGTGAGAGGAAAAATAATTTAAACAAACCAACCAACTATTAATTATCTCCAGAAAACTCATAACATATACCTGTCCTTTCCATTCTATTTTTTCCTTAGCTCTTAGACATGACACCAGACAGCAACATTACTAATGAGTATGTATCCCAAAAGAAAGACTCTGTTGAGTGAATCACCTAGTGCTATGGAACAAACATCCTCCCTAAAAACTTGCTCAGAGAAGTAATTTTATTTTCTTCAAAAACACTCTCCTGCTCTAAATTAACATGTTTGTCTGAATGGTCCTCCTAAGTCCTTCTTTGTTTGACTTCCTTAAGTCTGTGGCGAAAAAACAAAGCACAACACTAATTCAGTTCTTAGCAAGCTAAGACCAGACTATGAAAATCCCAGATGTTTCTTCCTAGTCTGTCTGCTGTGTTCGAGGGTTGTGTATAAGATAAAAGCAATTAAAGTGAGTGACAAGGACAACAAGAGCAAAATAAAATGCTGTTATAAAATACAGAGAAACTGACTGCAAAGAAAGTATAAAACAACAAGACAAACACTTCACAATGCTAACACTATACACCAAAACAGAAAAATCATGTAAGTGATCTGTGATAAATTCAGATGGGTATCATGTGTATTTTTTGACCATTTGCAATGGAAAAATGTCAACTTCATGGTATTTTGTTGTCAAAACTGGATACATAATGTTTATGAAAACACAGTATCTGTGTTGTGGTTAGGAATTCAGTCTCATCAAAACCTGTTTCTTGTGCTTTTAAAACCTTCATCTTAGAAATACCTACACCACAAATTAGCATTCTATCTAACCACTGATAAATGAATGATGATAATTATGACATGTAGAATTATACCATCTGGAAGGCTGGCACATAATTACCCGAAGGATTTCAATTTAGCAAGAAGAATAGTTCTTCCTTGTTCTGCAAAATTCACTCCAAGCATTTTTTTTCTGGATATCAGATCATGATATGCTTTTGCCTTGGGTTAATGAAGACCCAAATGTTGATCTGAAGCATAAAATCTTTCAGACTTCTCCAAAATCTGCGATTCTGAAAAGTCTAAGTATGTAGCTGATGCCTTGCACTTGCAAGGAGCAAGGATGATATGAAACTTCACAGTAAACAGTTTGTGCCCCATTTGACAGCAAAATGTGAAAGCACAGTGGGGACTCAATTGTCAGGATTCCTGGACTTATAATTTGCTTTTGTAGTTTGAAAGGAAGTTTTTTGGATTGAGTCTTGTAGCCTCTTTAGCTTTCTCCTCATTCCAATAGGCTCACCAAAACAAAACAAAAAAAAACAAAAATCCAGAGAAGTGTAATACTCATAGTAAGGTCCCACTCTAACATGACCTTTGTAGGTACTTACTGTCCTTTGAAATAAAAATAAATATTCTGAGAAATTATCATTATCAGATACATGAGGTCTTCTCAAAAAAAAAAACCCTGTTGGTCTTCAGTAAATATCTTGAAGACCCACAACCATCTTTTTTCCTCTCTGGGGATATATACACACAGACGAGAATGCACACACCACTCACGTAATTCTGTTGAACAGTACATTGAGACAACATCAGTGGAGAAGTCTGTGATTCTGAATAATTTTGAAAAAGCAGTGTGGTGCCAGTGATTGATCTGGAGAATATTTATTCATTAGACAGATCTCCACTGTCATTTATCAATTAGAAGAAAAGTAGGTAGGCTGGAGAAGCCCTGATGGTTTGAAGAGCTCTATGTCTCAGAATCTACTTCCAGCTTCTCCAGCTTTACTTCACACAAATCAAACCCAAAGTCCAGTAAAAAGGAAGAAAACCTTGACTTTTAAAAGTGAAATACAGATAACTGAACAGTCTCACCCAAAGACTGCGCGAAGTAAAAAACAACATGCAAATTTATATATCCTTCTCCTAGATGCTTCAGTGGATTATGTGCAAACAATAACAAGGTATTAGATAAAATAAAGATGTATTGTCAGTCATGAAACAGATAAGATTCTGGAGATAGATAATTAGAAATATCTGTGAAAGACATGGCATTCATATAAAATTGTATTAAAATATATAACAGCTGAATATTTGCATATGAATGAAGAGGAAGTTGTCAGAAACTACTTATTTTGCCAGGGGTTTAGGAAAGAAAATGAAAGCCTATCTGAAAAATAAAATGGAGCAAGAAAATATCTCTGACATTATTGTCCCAGGTACAACAGGATGTGAGGCACTCACTGTCTTGTAAAGTGCATTGATAAACAAATTGTGATTAATTGGACAGTCTTTGGCAGTATCAGTCTTAATTGCCTGCCTTTAATTTGAGGTTTCCAAAGATTCAGAACTCTAGAAAATCAAATCTCCTTAAGTTCCAGTGGGCTGTCAATTAAATTTGACTGATTGCACTCACCATTATCCTATAAAGATAATCCACAATTAATTGCTATACTGTGCAAATTGCAGCAGAACAAGAATAGTTTACAGGCTAAGGGAAATGTATGGTAATGTGCACCCATGCTCTCCAGACACCTGAATCTCAATTTTAATATTCCCAATGTCCTTCCAATGTCAGACTTAGTGGTTTTTATGGGACTCATTATAGTGCTTTTCTGCTGCAATTGGAAAATTCTTTAGCATGGTTCATGGCCTATACCTGCCAGATGAATCACTATTACATATACATGAGAAGAAAAAGAAATGCAGGCTGGCAAATTCAGCATTCCACGTTTGTGTCAGGAATGTTTTCTTCAGGATTCAGAGGGAAAGAACTTTCTCCAGAGTGCTTTCTCCACTGTCTTTATGTGAGTTTGGTCATTAAAACTTTATTTAGAATAAAATTGTGTGGCACCTGATCATATGAATATGATTTATAGGAAGATATAACTGAAGTGATGCTATAATTTTTTTTTTTTAAATGAATGCTGACACCACAAATTATTTTTTTTTTTTTTTATAAATATGAAAAAACCTGGGAAAGATTGTTTAAGAAATAAGACCAAAATAGTTGTAACTTCGTTTGCAAAATTAGAAGACAAAGTTTGTGCTGCTAAAATTTTAGTGATGATTCTAGATTACTGAGTGGAGATTATTACAATATAAAAAATGTAATCAAACTTATTACAAAATATTAGTGCATTTATATAATACAACTATTGTCACTGACACTTGCGACGCGATCAGATAATTTTATCATACAAATGCAAAAAACTGTCAAAGATAATTAAGGAGTTCCTAAGCTGTATCACTAGTAATTACCACAGCTTCAAAGGAATATCTTTTTACTTACCAAAAAGTGCATTTACAGTATCTCAAATCCATCTTTACAGTAAGTGAATTCTTATCATGCTACTTTGTTTTTTTTTCTATTTATTTTTTGCTAACTTGTAACATTTTTCTGAGTTAGTATTTCACCAAGAAATAGCACTTATTCATGAAAGAATTTAATTATATTTAATGAGGTGTGTAATAAATCTAGACGCCATTTACTTCAGGCAAACTTGGAACCAGTCTTCCTTCTAAAAGACTAGAACATCTATTCTTTCACGTAAATAAAATAAGACATAGCTATGATATCTATCTTTAAAAAAGAAGCTGATTTAATAAAGAATGTGAGGATGTGCTCTTCAGGGTAGAGGATAATCTGTTTTCAGGGCAATCAACAGAATTGATGTGACATGCAAGACATTGCCTTTTCCACTTCTATGTGGGGAAAAAAAAAAAAAAAGAAAGAAAAAATATGCAAAGAGAAGTAAACCTTCCATTTAAAATTTACATAATTTCACAGATTCTCCTACTAAAGTCAATGTATCTCACAATCCTTCTGAAGTGTGAGGGGCATAAATGCTATACAGAATATTGACTGCTGACTGGAAACAGTTACATTTAAGCAATATTCTGCTTCTCACCTCGAGGCTGAGATGCTGACAGAGTTTTTTTTAAATAATGATCCAAGAGTGGACTTTCAGCTAAGAGCATGAATTACTGTACCATTACTGAGGTGTATATGCTTTACTAAAGGCTTAAGCAATGTGCTTACAGAAACAGTTGTCACTCAAGGAAAAAGAAAGTATAAGCACACTTTTAAAGAACTTATGGAAAAATGGAAGATGTGTTACAATGCAGAAAGGGAACAACACTTCCAGGTATGGTAGGAGGGAGGAAGTAATTCAATAGAGTGCCATTAGAATGTTCTAATTAAAAACATGAGAATGTAAAGGATGCCTCAAAAAATAACTTAAGCAAGAATTAGGGTTGGTTTTAAAATTAAATTTTGTAAATGTCTGGTTCCAAAAGTTGAGTGATATGAATACAAAATAAGAAAGGAACATAGAATATTGACCTCAGTATTTTAAAAATTATATCATATGTATATGATACATATATAGAACAGTTAGGGTTGGAAGGGACCTTAAAGAGTGTGTAGTTCCAACCACCCTGCAGGGACACCTTCCACTAGATCAAGTTGCTCAAGGCCTCATCCAACCTAGTCTTGAAGACTTTCATGGAGGGGACAGCCACACAGTCCTACGATAGTGCTCAGCTAATAAAGGACTCTTGAAATCCAGTTAGGGTCCTGAAGAGTCGTGCTTTTCATTGGACACATATCATGGGCTTGACTGGTTGCCAGCATTCAAGAATCCTTTATGGTCTATAGCTGATAGGAAGAAAATAATTCCTGTGATCTCTTTGCTGGTCTCTGTCTAACGTGGTGTCAGGGTTTAACACTGGCCAGGCAGTTAAACCAAATAACAGATGCTCTCTATTAATCGCCCTCTCTGACCTGATAAAAGAGAGAGAAAAAGGGAGAGAAACTTATGGGTTGGAAACTAAACTACACAACTTTAATGAAACAGTGATGATAAATAGGTAAAATTACTAAATATATACAAATATACAGGAAAATTGATACCACGTTCCTCCCCCTTCTCCCCCAGTAACTCTCACATCACCACAGAGGCTGCAGGGCAGCCCTGGGAATGTCCAGGCTGGAATTCTGGAGTCAGCAGCAGCTGGGAGCTGGAGGCAGGAACACACAGATTCAGGCTGGCATGGATCAGGACCACAGGCAGAGGAACGGACAGAATCTTCCCAGGATGCTGAAGCAAAAACTGGGACGGGCAAAGGAAGGGAAGCAGGAAGGGCAGGAAGGGGTTTGACCCTTGTGATCCCTCAAATTTATACTGAGTATGTGTATGGGATGGAATACTCTGTTTGGCCAATTCTGGCATCTATCTTGTCCTTTCCTCCCCAAAGGAGGGGTTCAGGTGGGACCACTTTACTCCTTCTGGAGGGTAAAATGTTCCTCAGAGCTGAGCAGTGTCCTTGGCTCTGCACACCAGTCTCTGACAGTAATTATAAACATTGAGTGTTATCAGTCCTAGAAGCAGACACTGTCTGAGAAGCTTGCTGTTAATTTCAGCAAGTGCAACCACTTTCAAGAGACTTAGCTGTAAGCAAAAGTACAAGACAGAAAACCACCTTTATCCTGGCCCAAACCAGGACACATGGTATTTGCATACTCCTTCCTATGAAAGACCCATTACTGTGTCAGTCATTTCCTTTTGTTATATTGCGCAGGTCCCTCTACAGCAAACATCTACATTAAAACTAAGGAAGATGAATTTTTCTGTGTAATCCTCTTCATGAATAACTTTTGGGTATGTTTTCCAGGCACATTGGTATGCACAGGCAGCAAATCACACCAAAAACTGTGTCATGGGCACATAGAAAACTCTGTTTCTCCTCAAATTTCTCTCTAACACAGGTGTTCTGATTCTCAGGGCTCCTGTGTCAGAATTCGGAACCTGATCTTATGGAAGGAAAAAGTATCCAGGACTTCTTACCTGACCACCTGACCAGATGTGGCTCCAAGTTTTTTTTTTTTTTTTTTTTTTTAATAAGAATATTGTTCAGTTTTTGTTGGGTTTTTTTTGTTTTTTTGACTACTTTATTCTCACAGTCAGCAAGTTATATGGCTTCTCAGTCTTACCATTCTCACCTATTGGAGCCCTGCAACAGCTTTGCTAGTAAGAAAATGGTAAATCTTTACATCAGCTGAATGTATAATTGTAAATGCTGTAGGGTAAGATTTTAGGTCTTGCTTTTAAATACTCTAAGTTATATTGTCCATATATGTATTATTAAGTATGAGTTTTTGTATGTACGTATATAAGCATTCAATTAAATTTTTTAAAAATATCAGAAGAAAAAATTCTTAATAGAGACGTTATAGAGACTTGTGGACATAAGAGGGTAGAATTTGGGAAGTGGATGTGTTATTTTAGCATTCAAATTTCAGTTGTCATCAAGATTGATATGTAAGATATATAAACTTTGAATAGAGATATGTGTTTCTTCATGTCAAAACTCTGAGCTCATTTGCTAAAAGGAACATAGATATGGGCCAAGGTATGACACATTCTCCATCACTGAGTAAAGATGAACAAGGGAAAGCACTGCCACCATAACTTTTTTTCTTTCATAAAGTGACTGTATTTTCCAATAGCTGTATCTGGAAGTACCAACAGTTTCTGTGAAGTTCCAGACAGTTTAGAGCCAGACTGGTTACATCTAGAAAATAAATGTAAATTTACTTCAGTGAATGAAGGTAAATAGTGGAACTACCTACCTGGAGACTTGTTGATTATATGGTTCCTGTAAGCCATTGAGTTAACTTTGTGAATTTCAAAGGTGTGGCCCATTTATGAGCTTTCTAAGCTGAAGTAAAACAAACACAAGAGCATTTAGATTTCCCTACATACCCCTGTCCACAGCCTTTACTACTGTGGCCTTTTGGTTGATCTTGGTTGACAAGTCAACTTCACATGAGTCAGCAGTGTGCGCAGGTGGCCAAGAAGGCCAATGGCATCCTGGCTTGTATGAGGAACACTGTGGCCAGCAGGAATAGGGAGGTGATCATCCCTCTGTACTCAGCTCTGGTGAGGCCACATCTTGAGCACTGTGTTCAGTTCTGGGCAGTACAGGAGGGACATAGAAGTGCTGGAGCGTGTCCAGAGAAGGGCAACAAAGCTCATGAAGGGCCTGGAGCACAAGTCCTGTGAGGAGTGGCTGAGGGAGCTGGGGGTGTTTAGTCTGGAGAAGAGGAGGCTGAGAGGAGCCCTTATCACTCTCTTCAGCTACCTCAGGGGAGGTTGGAGTGAGGAGGGAAACAGCCTCTTCTTCTTAGTGAACTGTGATAGGACCAGAGGGAATGGATGGAAGCTGCACCAGGGGAGGTTTAGGCTGGATGGTAGGAAATATTTTTTTCACTGAGAGGGTTGTCAGGCATTGGAATGTCCTGCCCAGGACAGTGGTGGAGTCACCATCCCTGGAGGCATTTAAAAGGCATTTGGACCTGGTCCTTAAGGACATGGTTTAATGGTTAGGAGGTCTCTTCCAACCTGAACAGTCTGTGATTCCGTGGTTCTTTTGAGATGGTTGTCAATACAGAATTTGAAAAAACATAGTTTCCTTGCCAAGAGAAGTCTATCCTCCTAAGAGAAGAAAATATTTGCCTATGCATTTTTTGTTGAAATCACTTCACAGAAATATGATTTTATCCAGCTAACCATTCTTTACTGTTTTATCTCTTTTTAAAAAAAGAAATACTCACAAATAACAGGCTGTTGGTCATTTCCAACAGCATCTGTAATGATGAAAGGTCACTGAAACAGGACTTTGTTTTTTTTTCTGGCTCCCTTTGGGCTATATTTTTACTGGTTTTATAGGAATGCTAGTGAATACTTAATTATATGCCAGAAGACTGTGATCTGGGGTTTCTGAAGAAAAAATTGGTTGCAAGAAATTAATCACTTGATGAATTTAACCCCTCAATCACTTCAGTATTTTAATTTTCAAAGCCATCTTGTGTCTTTATCCTTCCTCTAGATCACAGTTCTCTTTCTAGAATAATGCAAACCACCCTTGACATGAAAAGTGACATTAAAGCTTGGAGAGGAAAAATTAATAGGTCACCTGATACAAATATTGTCTTGGATAATTCTTTAACAAATTCAGCTCCAATAAGGGACGTTTCCAGTGCAACAAACTGCGGTTCTAGTTTTGCAATAGTTTTCTTCATTATTATTTTTATTGTTATTATTTATTTTGCTAAGGCTAAGCTTTACAAAGTTAAACAGTTAGTGATACAATAAAGCCTACAGGGATGGATTTTTTGCTCACGGTTAATTAACAGCATTAGTAAAATTACTGATTTGCTTTGCTTTTAATGTTGTGCAGAGGTTAGATCAGCCTCTTTCCTAACATGTAAGCTTATTGATCTTACAATATATTATAAGAATAGCATCTTTAAACTGATTAACAGACTAACTAGTGACAGACTACAATGTCTAACATCTTTGGTAAAAGCATGTCTTGAAGTCACAGGTGGAATTTTAGTAATCTTTTACAACACATCTCTGTAAGAACTTTCAAAATAAATGAATGTACATACATTTTTATTTCATAATTCATTTGCTAGAGCTTAAGTGCAAGAGTTTGTCAGATTTGTAACATATAATGATGTATTTCATGTTTTCAGTGCTCTTTTTACGTATGAAACTAGTCTCTTTATTCTGGAAGCTATTAAAATAGGTAGATTCATCAGAATAGAAGTGCAAGTAGGAACAGAAGAGCAAAAGAAACTTTTATTCAAGAAGAGGTTGCACTATTACTGAAAACTATTACACATATATTCCTTTTCGTGTCATTTCTTGTAATATATTATTCATCCCATTAGCTACCTGAGTCCAATCCTATATTATTTGGAACTCACTGAATGTTCCTCTGTTCAACATAGGAAATAAGTCCAGTGGGATAATTAGCTAGCCAAAAGTCAGAATTTTCTTGAAGAAACTCTTCACTGATAATTTTAGAGGAACTGCCTCTATTTTTCTTATTGTTGGTACAGTTTTTCAGCTCAATTATGAATTCAGAAGACTATTGTTAACTGCAACAGATTTGGGAACTGTGAAAGCACTGGCTTCTGTTCAACCAATGTAATACCAATAGAAAATTTCATTTCTAGAATAAATTTTATGAATATGGCAAAACATCCATGAATCTAGGAAAGTCTAGGTCAGAAGAATTCTGATTTATCATGTTTGGTATTCCCCTCCTAAAGCTGAAGCTCGTCTCTGTAGGTTTACTCATTACAGACAGTGAAATAGAAAGCATCTATGTGACTGATAGGAAATATCTACTTTCTTTTTCTATTAAAGAATCACATGCTTGAAATGAAGTTCAGGAAACTGTTGTCAAGTGCAACAACTTTTGGGATGCAGAAATTTTCATCTATGAACACATTCAAGGCAACTGTCAAAATGAGAGATTTATTTGTTAAAAAATCAAAACTGAGAGAATTTTCTTTTTCCAGAAAAAACTATGACAAAGATGACTTGAAGAAAATAAGAGCAGGAAAAAAGCTAGGAGTTGGAAACTGACATAGCCCCACCAGACTGTGATTTGTTACTGAAAGCACTCAAAAATATATAGCAGAAAATAATAAAAAAAAATTACATCATTTGTAGCTCCCTTGCTGTGTTCACTGAAACATTTGAAACTTGAAATGCATCAGTGGTAGGTGTAAATCCATATAGCATGAAGTATTGAAACAGCAAAGTGGTCAGATTTGGGAAGCAAACTTCAAAACAAGAAGTTGAGAGTCTTTGGGAGCACAAGAAGAAACAGAGGTTAATGAATGACCTGTGAAGATCTAAAACAAAGTCTGGAGGTAAAAACTGTGAACTACAGTCTTTTCAGTCTGACTGAGGTGCTGGGGAAGGTTACGTAGCAGATCAGCATGAATGCCATCCCATGGCACATGCAGGGCCAACCAGGTGATCAGGCCCAGTCATGAACCCATGCTGAAAGGCAGACCTTGCTTGACAAACCTGATCTCATACGATGATGTTCTGGGTTGATGTCGTGTTTGTTTTGGTAGCAGGGGAAGGGCTCCAGGGCTGGCTCCTGTGAGAAGCCACTGAAAGCTCCCCCAGCTCCAAAATGTCCAGCCCCACCTCTGGCTCATGTTGAGGCCACTGGTGACAATGGATGTGTTTCTGCAATTAGCATATTCAAGAAAGGGAAATGCGGGGCTATAAGACCTCCAGGTAGGGGAGAATAGGAGGAGGTGAGAACAATGCTGGAGTAGGGATACCAAAGTCAATGATGAGGAAGGAGGGAAAGAAAGCGTCGGAGCAGAGATTCTACATCCCATGATGACACAGAGGATGGCCCACTGCAACCCGTGTAGGAGCATGGTGGAGCTGCAGCCCATGAAGAATCACAGTGGAGCATATGTGGATCTGGATCCCTGGAGGATCCCGTGCCAGAGGAGGTGACTGCTCCTGCAGTAGCTGTGACTTTGTGGGCAGCCCGGGCTGGACCAGTTCCTGAGGGACTGAACCCCAGGGAGGGACTCAGATGGGAGTAAGGGTAGACTGTAAGAAACCCTTCTCCCTGAGGAGGAATGAGCAGCAGAGTACAACATGTGATGTCCAGAATGTAAAACCCATTCCCTGTCTCCCTGTGTTGCTGGGGGTAAAGAGGTGGAGATATCAAATGAACAAAATACTTTGGACTCAGAAAGATGGGAGGAGTGGGGGGAAAGTATTTAAGCTCTGGTTTTTGTTTTCTCTTTGCCTCATTTTGCCTCATTAATCAAAATGATAAGTTGAACTGATTTTTTCTCCAAACCAAGTCTGTTTTGCCTAGGACCATACCTGGTGAGTGGAACTCTCACAGTCCTCGTCTTGACCCACAAGGTTCTGGGTGGATTTCCTCCTCTCCATCCCAAAATGGGGGGCAGGGGCGAGGACAGTGAGCAGCCGTGTGGTCTTTTTTATTAGCTTGGCTTTAACCACAACACATGACAAGCTGACCTTCTATACTGATGAGAGAAAAACTGTGTGAGTTGTCTACTTGAGATTTGGTAGAGCCTTTGACACTGTTTCTCACAGTATTCTCTTGGAGAAAATGGCTGCCCCTAGCTTGGATAGGCATACCCTTTATTTGGTAAAAAACTGTCTGGTTGACCAGGCCCAAAGAGTTGTGGTGACTGTAGTTAAACCCTTCTGGTGGCCAGGCACCATCAGTATTCCCTAGGGTTTAGAACGGAGGCCAGTTCTATATAATTTCTTTATCAACGATCTGGATGAGGGGATTGCATGCAACCTGAGTAAGTTTGCAGGTGACACTAAGTTGAGCTGGAGTGTTGATCTGCCTGAGGGTTGGAAGTCTCTGCAGAGGGACCTGGACAGTCCGGATTAATGGTCGAAGGCAAACTAATTTTCTTCATGGTAGTGGGTATGCAGCTGTGTTTTGAATTTTTGCTTAAAACAATGCTGATAAACAGGGAATTTTTTGTAATTGCTAAGCAGTGACTACACAGTGTCAAGACATCCTCTGCTCCTCACACCAACCCACCAGTGAATAGGATGGGGGTGCAGAAGAAGCTAGGAGGGGACACAGCTGGAACAGCTGACTTTAACTTACCAAAGGGATATCGCATAACATATGACAGCATGCTCAGCAATAAACCTGGGAGTAAAAGAAGGAGGGAAGGGACATTTGGGGTGATGGTCTTTGTCTTCCCAAGTGACAGCTACATGTGATGGGTCCGTTTTCCTGGAGATGGCTAAATATCTGCCTGATGATGACAAGTAGTGAATTAATTCCTTGTTTTGCTTTGCTTGTATGCACAGTTTTTTCTTTATTTATGAAACAATTTTTTATCACAATCTATGAGTTTTCTTATTTTTTCTCTTCTGGTTCCACCAGCCCACTGAGAGAAGGGCATAAGCAACTCCTTGATGCTTAATTTCCAGCTGTGTTTAAGCCATGACAGAGAGTGATGTAGTTTCTTTCACCATTTGAGAAGCTGCATAATCCCTCTGGAAGACTCTAAAGTCAGGATAAGAAAAATTGTTCAAATTACTATGACAGACTTGTGAAGTTGGGCAGGGATGGAACAGATGACCACTTCAGACCCCTTCTAACCCTACTTTTATAGTATTTCATATTATATCTATGCTTATAACTTTCCTTCTTGCAAAAGGAAGGTGAATGACTTTAGAATAAATATATATTCATGCTCACAGATAATATGTTTATGTGGAATTAATGCTTTGAGATCTTTAAGATTTGCATATTCTGAATATCATTGTTACATTTGAAAGTATAAAAGTCTTATCTATAAATGTAATTAAAATTTAACAGAAATCCCAGTAAGATCATAAATCATTTGAGAAACCTTATTGGAAACCCAGACGAAATATCTTTTCCATTTGACATACTCTAGGACATGACCTTCAGCATTTCTGTTCCATAAGAAGCTGGAAGACACTTGTAAGAACTTTTAAAGTTAGCACTATTTGACTGTTTTCATGAATGTGATAAACTGGCCTTATTTCTCAAACCTTTGTACAGCAAGTACAATTTTATCTTTGGTGCTTGACCTGTTTGATAAGCAAAGGGAAGATGTTTTCATGGCAAACCTTCAACCTTCCCTCTTTGACAAGACCAAAACCACAATGCTCCTTTACTCTATGGACTCCAAAGGTGTTTCACATTTGGTATTAATAGTGTCCCATCTTTTCTCATTTCCTTGCTTTTGCCACTCGACAAACTAATAATACTTAGGTTAGAATGCATTGCAGTGGACACAGGGGACAGTATGTTGTCTGACACTAGGGTCAGAAATAAGAATTTTAGAACAAAGGGAGAAAGTTTTAACAGCTTATGCTGAAGAGCCAGCCTCAAGGTGGAAAATTGTCAAGTGTCCCATCAAGTATACTGTGTATAACGCACTGAGTCATCCTACATATGAGCGATTTGGAGAACAACAACAACAACAAAATATTAGTATAACCTAAGGAAGTCAGGGTGCCTGTGGCAGATAGATGATCAAAACACTGGGTACTTGTGTTAGGACTCTGAATTCCAAAAATTAAAAGCTGTCTAGGTAGAGTATTGGATTCTTAGCAACAAGAGGTGTTCAGAATATTTAAGAATGAACATGTTAAATATGTTAATGTAAAATTTAAGTAGTGGGATTTTTTGTGTTTTTGTTTGCTTGTTTTTTAATGTTCACATGCAAGTACTTTCTTATGCTAGCTTTACTAATGATTGATCAAGTTAAGGTAGTGTGCCAAATGCATTTTTTCTCAGGAGCATTAGTTGTTCAGTGGTGTGCAATAATTTCTGCACTAGCACTTTTTCTTGTCGTAGCAGCCCTTCAGCCGTTCAGGAAGGTGGGATTATATACCTTTTTATGAAGGCAGCTTTTTACATTTCCTCTTTGCTGTCCCTAATATGTAAACACAAGGGACAAAAGAGTGGACAGTGTTCCATAATGGCATGGCCCCCAGTCAGCTCATGCATATTTACTTATTATAAAATAATTCACATGCATTTAAACTCATCACTTACCGGAGCACAGATAAGTCAAGATTTGCATTTTGCTTGCTATTCAAGTTTTTAAACTCATGAGGTCCCTGACTAATGACAAGAATATTTATCCAGGTTAATTAATAAAATCTCCTCAACATAAAGTGCTCTAGGAAACAATTTCAGAACATTTACATCTTGTATTAACATCTCATTATTTTATTCAACACCCCCAGAGAAACTGGAGACATATGATGAATGGAGTGTGGTTTTAAATAGTATTTTCTCTAGAAAAAGCTCATCTGATTGTCTTCTAACATACCTATCTTTATGTTGACATTAGCTTGGGACCTAAGAATTCTTAGAGTTCTAAGCATACAGCTTTTTCAATATTAACCTTTAAAATAAAAATTCAGACAAAGAAGTTGTTAGATTTGGAGTAATGAATGCTTTCAGTTGATTTCAGTGTATATTGGAGTGAGTTTGAGGAACAAATTAACAACAAAAATCAGCCAATTTACTGTATGGTCAAAAGCAATATGTAAACAGCAACATAGTCCAAATTTCTTAAATAAATTATTCAACATAGGCTAGTACCCCAGGCTATTTTTTTTCTTTGGTTTGCCTGAGGACAGTTTTCTAGGAATTTAAGTATGTCCTTAAAGCAGGGAAGCAGAGATAAAATAGACAGTTAGAATTTGTTGTGGAGTAAACTCATCGTGGAGTTTACTCATTGTAAAAAACTAGTCTTGATTGATGTGTTTTGTCCTGTTTCTTCCTGTTGTCCTTTAAAGATTTACCTTGGTGATTTTTTTTCCTCTAAGTGTTTCAAGCTAAGGCATTTCATATCATCTCAGTATTAATATTGCTGGCAGCAGACTAAAAGCAAAACCTTGTACTTTTCTGCTCAGGTGGTAGAAGGCAGACTAATTGATGTTACCATATGTGGGAATGAACCTAAAGAGTTGCCCTTCACTACTGGACTGAAATTAGGGCAGCGTAGGATGTTTGTCAGTAGGTGATGAAAACCAATTAAAACAAGTCCTGGATTATAAATGGGAACACAGTATTACCTTTTTAGTCTCTGGACAACTCTCTGTGAAAGTCAGGAACATATTTTTGTCAGTGTTTATACAATGGAATAATACTTACTAAACTGTAATAAATAATAATAAGTAATAATACTTACTAAACTGTTGTAATTTAATAAACAGGTTTCTGTCTTTAAAACAGCTATTTTAAATGGTTCATACTCAATCCAGAGGTAAAAATACTTAATGCCACTCCTTTGACTCTAAAACAATGTTTTTGTTGTTTTTAGATTTTCTCACAAAGATGAGAAAGTAGTTTTACGATTAATTATATTTTCTTCTGCTTCCTTCTCTAACATAATTCCCTTTTATAGCATCTCCCCTTTCTTATATTCCTTCCCCACTTTTCATCTCTAACCGAAAGAAAAAAAATTACTTGCCACTTTTCCCTGGCAAATACAGCTGTCCAAAGAGCTGGAAAAGAAATCTGATTAATTCTTATCTATTATGTATATAAACCATAAATAATTTAACTTTTTTTTAGCTTTTCTTTTGAGTCAGGCTCACAACACTCCTTTCCTGACATTTTAATAACAGCCAAATTTTACTGCCAAATACAGGGTGCAAAGCTCTTCAGAAGGAAGTTGCTGTTTTGATAGGAGGTTACCAGGAAAACCCAGCCAATGTTTTTGGTGTCATTATTAGTTTTATCTCACGTGTCTATACTGAGAACTTGAGAAGTATTTCAGTTAAAGTGGAATACTAATCACAACAGGGATTTACTGACCTATACGTCTCTTTCTGCTGAAGTTCAGTATTTAGACATTACATTTTTACATTCAAAATTTCCTATTTAAATCCCATTTTATGCTCTAGTGGCCAAATCTGTCTGAATTCTGTAGTCTTGCATCCAGGAACCAGTAAAGCTACACAGCTGTGACTGCACAAAGCTGCTTGGTTATTACAGATGTCCTGAAGGACAACAGGAGCAGATCCAGATTCGGAAGGAGTCATCAGAACACAGTGGCTCTACCTCTGATCTCTTTTTCTGTGTAGCTGAAAACAGAACACCATTCTTGGATTCTTTGGTGTTTCCCCAGGGGCCATTGACATGAGTCGTGAATACTTAATCAAGATGTGGTGATATTAATAGTCCACAAAAGCTTTTGTATTGCTCTATTTAATGGGGTTTTTTTATTACAAATTAACCTCTACTGTCCAAAACATCAAGTAGCACTAAACTCCTTAAGCCAGACACGTCTCTTTTAAGTACTTTGGTTTTGAACTCAGCCACTGTCTGTTTCATCTGATGATTCTGAATTATTCCAGGGAATATGGAATATTCATTCCAGAAGGGAAAACGAGTCTTCATGTTCTGTTCAACTTCTTCGTTCTAATTACAATTCTCTTATTACACCTATGTATCTCTTCTCTATTCTCAGTCCATTAAACTGCTTTTAATATGTGTGCCCTTCTATACCTCTACCCTGACTTTCTTTAAATCATGTCTTTAACCAGACTATGATGTTTATTTATTTATTTATTTATTATATTTCAATCACTAGTTCTGTATTCCTGTGTAATGCCGTATGTTTTCTCTCTGTGACACAATTAGAAGAGTGGGCAAATCATACAGTATCCAGTTCCAAGACACAGTACTGGTTGACTCTCCTGCTTCCATTTCCCTGTCTCCTTAATAGTTACACCTGTCAGGAAAACTCACCACTGTTCAAATCAGAGCACGTAGATCCTTTTTGCAGTAGATCCTTTTGCAGTAGATCCTTTTTGGTCCTCAAAAATACTGCACAGGAGTTAAAGCTGGACAAGCGTCTCAATATTTTCCGTAATCTTTAAATTTACTATATCTATTAATGACCTGATCAAAAAACAGTGAGTAGCTGCAGTCTTTAGTTATAAATCTTCATGAATAATTCTAATGGAGATTTCCACACTGGATGTCATTCACAGAGTTTTCAGTTTGTTCTATCCTATTTGGAATGACCAGGTTGGTTAGATAAATCACTTGGTATTAGCACAAAATATTATTCATAATATTTTTGTGGTTTTACTTTACTTACATGGATGATTTCTGGGTTAATAGGACTTTACCCATCCCTTCAGCCTCAATTTCCTTTGGAAATTGTGTGTGAGAAAAAAAAGGAAAAATCACAAACAAAACTGTTTTCAAAATACCTGGTTTGTTTCTGCAAATATTTGATACAAACTGAACTAAAAAAGAATTGATCTGGGGGTAAGCCTAACCTTAGAAAACTCTGCTTTTCAGTAAGCTTCATGAAAAACTAAGACTCTTAAAAGTTGTTACTTGTTCCACTTCTAGTAGTATTAAATGTATATTTAGCAAAGTGGATGAACACAGGTTGAATACTTAACTCCAAGGTGACACAGAGGTTGTCTGTTCTGTTTTATTATTGTTTAAGATTCAAGCAAGTACTTGAATGGAATAACAAGCATCATAATTTAGAAATATGATCCTTTTTATTCTTCTGGAGGCTCTACTTAATTCGATTTCAACGACACAGAAACATCCACAGGTATCAGGGCTCTCGAGGTTCACAAAACTGCTTCTGTCCAGGAAGAGGAACACAGAGAACAATACAGAACTGGGAGGGGGCAGAGAGAGATTTTTATTGGAAGCTGTTAGAGTGGTTGCTATGAGACCTTCTCCAGCTAACACAGGCACAGCAGCGAGTGTGAGGCTGATAAACTGTACCTCTTGCATTATACCTTTCCTTTCTGCTCTTTTATTTTTTTGTTTCTAGCACAGCTTTTATAGCTGTTAAAGATCAGAGAAAGCATCTGCCAGTTGCATTTGCTTCCCTTTTTCTCCATTCTTCTGCCTCGTGCAAGATGGAGCTAGAAAATGAAATGATCAGCTCCTCCAGCAATTCTTCAGCAGGCTCCAGAGAGTACAAGGTGGTGATGCTAGGAGCAGGGGGAGTTGGCAAAAGCGGTAAGTTTGTTCAACAGCTTTTTTACAGAGAAGGGGTGAATTGGGAGTGTAAAGTTTACAGAATAGGAACGTTGTTTAATGAATATTCCCTCTTTCTCTACCACATGGCTTGGACTAAAGACTGAAATTTGTGACTGGGGCAGTGAGTCAGCTTAATTTGCTACAATACTGACTGGAATTTTATATCCCCTCTTAACTGGATTTTTTGTGAGCCTAAACTTGGCTCCATTGCATATGAGAAGCCAGTGGTCAGCTTGCTGCTGTAAATTTAAGATCAAACATTCATATCACTTTAACATTTGGTTTGGGGTAAGGGTTTGCTGGGTCGTGTGGATGTAACTTGTTGGCCTGACAGTCCTAGAGCTCAGGAAGAATTGAAACTAACTGCAAAGTCAGCTGTAGAGTAAAAAGTATGGGAAAGGACTGTTGTGACCCTCTTTTCTTGCCCACATCTTCATTTGGCTTTTTTTCTGAGTGATATCATGGCTCAGATGCTGTTACTCTGTTTCTGTCCAGATAGTTAGAGTGCATGTCTGAGTCTCTCCAGGTGATAAGGTAGATTTGCAGTATTTTTTAATATCACTATACAGTGCCAGCAAGATATGCTAGTGTGTCTGACAATGATATCTCTTCAAAGGAGGCACTATTTTCTCCAGACAATGTTTGCTTTTTTCCAGATATTATCAGCTTTTATTTATTCTCACTGACACTAGCTTTCTCTGTTCTTAAAAAGACTTTGCTGAACATGTAGTGCTCATCTCAGGAGCCAGTCTACTGAGACTGACCATGCAACAAACGTTTAATTATATCTCCTAGAAATTCAAAATAAAATGACAAGAAGAAAACAAACAGATTAAAAAGCAAAATATAACAAACATAATATAATATAAGATAAGATAACATAACAATATATCCAGACTGAATGCCAGATATATTTTGGGATATATTAGCTGTGACACAAAACTGTCTAATTCTGTAGATGAAACAAATTTTATTTCCTATTCAAAAATAGGATGCAACAAAAATAAATATTGGGAGTGGGTATAGTTTCTGCTCTATATCCACAGTCTCTGTTTTTTTGTTATGTTTGCCTTCAACTCCAGTGGCACATCTTTCAGTGAAAGCAATTTCCCATCAGTATTGCTTAACCAAGCAAACAGTTCTTGCACAGTTGTTAGACTATGATCACTATATAAAATGGGAAATAAGAAAACGCTGGTTATCTCAGGGTAACTTCCTGCAATTTCAAATTATCTTTCCCATGATAAAGTAAGTATCCAGGATGCATCAGCTGGAAGTTTCAGTAAAATTATGCTGGTTTGTTTTGTTTGGTTTGTTGGTTTTTTTTACTTTCCATGAGTACATGCAAGAGATGTCATCATTTTTTCCTAAACATACTGTTGTAAGAATGGTATAATTTGAAAGACTATTCACCAAAACAAAAGAAATTATAAACTATAACTACTATGCAGGGTAGCTGCATAACAACACCTAAATCTTATATAAATACTGAGGAAATTTTAGAATTACCATTTACTATTAGATAAGAGTTTTAAGGAGCAAATAAAGTTTATTCAGATCTCCTTGTTCAGAAAACATTGGCTGTTGGTTTAATGAGAATAAAATCTTCAAATATGTCAATTACACAAGGTAATGGTACTTGTCTAATCTGAGGACCATGTAATTAGAAATATCAAGTGTCTGTGTGGTCTAGAGAAATAAAATAGGATGAAGTACACAGCTCTGGCATTCAATGGTATTAATGAAAACTTACTGCTGTTTAAGTGGAAGTGAAACTCCATGGAAAAAGCAGCAAGTGAGAATTACAACTCTAGAAGAAAGGAGGTGGGCAGGTCATTTGTTGGGTATGAACTTCTAATGTGGAATGGGCATGAAATAGTTCAGTAGAATCCTGATAGTCCAACTAATAGAATTCTGATATAGATAAAGAAAAATTAATGACATTCCAGAAATACTGAATTCATACCAACTATTGTATAGTCAGGATTAATTGATACTGGGTTAAAAGTAAAGAAGGCCTGAATTACTACTTTTATTGTCCAAAATGAATTCTGCTTTCACCTAATGACCTAGATTCACTCTATCCAGGAAATAATGAACATTACCATTAAAATTATCAAGTCAGAATAAAGAAGGGAGAAAAAAAAGTTCAATTTCCATGTTAGAATTTGACAGGTGAGTGACATATGGGGTGATATATTTGTAACAGCCTGGGTTCTTTCGCTTTTTAATTCATAATAAGAGCAGTAAAGCTGGACTTAAACTGGTGACTAGGAAAACTTTCTTGTGTGAAAGCCTTTCTATTCCTCATTTTACTCAATATTAACTAGTTCAGGTTTGGAAAGAATTTTTGTTAAGGAGCAAGCTTCAGAAGAGTTAGAGCATTTCTTTTTGCCATGGATTATTTCACTTCTGGAGACCTCCTGGGCATTTTGATTTGTTTCCTACCTTCTTCTGCTCTCTTACTGTGCCCCTGTATGTATGGAGGTCTTTACACTGAAAAATGTATGCTCAGTATAAAGGGCTGATGGTGATTCCATGTGTGGATAGGGAGGGCTGAGGAAAAGGATGGATCCATCAACAGTGGATGTTCTTTTGGCATTGGTGTTTATAGAACATTTACTTTGGGTCGTCAGGCTTGTCTCTTCAAGTCTGTTCTCTGAGGTGGCAGACAATCCAGGAGTACAGTTGACCTGTTACCTGGTCAACTGTAGCAGAAATTTCACATGAGTTGGTAAGAAAAAATAAAATCATCAGGGTCAAATCTGATACCTATCACATGCAGACTAATAATGCCTGATTGATCCTCAGGGGTTAGTATTTGGACTGGAGATGTTTGAGCTCTTTATTGGAGCCAGAGACAGTGGAATTGAGTGCATTCTCAGCACTTTTGATGGCAGCACCAAACTATGTGGTGTGGTAGACACACTGGAGGGAAGAAAGGCCATTCAGGGGGGACCTTGACAGGCTGAGAACTGGGCCCATGCAAACCTGAAGGGGCTGCAGGAAAGCTGGGGAAGGGCTTTTTACAAGGGCATGGACTGATAGGACAATGACATGAGGAATAAATTCTTTCCTGTGAGGGTGGTGAGAGGTTGCCCATAGGAGTTTTGACTCCCCCATCTCTGTCAGTGTTCAAATCCAGGCTGGATGGGGCTCAGAGCAACCTGGTCTAGTGGGAAGTGAGGTTGGAAACTCCTTAAAGATAATGTTTAAGATCCCTTCTGATGCAAAACATTCTGTGATAAACTGCAAATGGTTTGAGAATCATTACTTAAGCATCCTCACATTTCAAAATCAGTGCCAGAAAAAAATAGTAAAAAAATATCTTTTCCATTTTTTAGAGGAGGTAAAAGCATAACCCCAAACCCCAGAGTTCAGAACAAAGAGGTAATAGTGGTTCTTAATTAAAATTAAGAAGCTACATGTAAATTTTCTTGGGAAGCAATTTCCTTACTGTATCAGTAGATTATAGACTCCCTAGAATGAGTTATCAAAGAGCTACTTTTTTCAGAGCTATATGCAAATTTATTATTTTGTGTAGGTTACATCTGACATCAAAACCAGCTATACTCTCTGGTGCAGATCTGTACTCTGCAAGTACAGATCAAATTTATGCTGGAACCAGGAATTAAACTGAAATGATATGAAAGAAAATTAAATCATGAAAATAAAATAGAAATTAAAATAAATTCTTTTTTTTATTGACTACCATTTGGTTATAGTCTATATCAAAATTACATGTTTCTTATGATACTTAAATTTCAATTAAAAAAAAAAATGTCCCTGGTTTGGTGACAAATCTCAGGTGGGCTGAGCACCTTTTAAACTTATCTCAAATTTTCTGAGGTAGGGTATAAACTCAAAGAATCTTAGTGGTTTTGAAACAGATTTTGCTTACAAATACCTCAGAGATCTAGAGCTGGACATTGAACCGAACAGCCTCATCATTCCTGGTCTGATGCATCTCAGACCTCTGAGTTTATGGATTTTTTGCAGTGTTACAGAAAATATACATAAAAGAGGCACTAAATCCTGAGACCATGCCTTACTGCCTTATGTTTAGCAAGCTAATTATCCTGAAAACAATTATTAACTGCAGCACATTCTGCAAAACATGAGTAATAATTGAAGGGGTGAACAGCAGCTACCAAAAAGTACCCAAAAAATGCATGTACCTATGCAATTGACTAAAATAGAAAACCTCTGCCAGAGAAAACAGATACCATATATTTCCAGACTTCAATCTTAAAAAAGTAAAAAAGAGAGAAAGAGAAGGAATTAAAAAAAATATTCCCTGAGCATTGTTAGAGTATGAGGAAATTTATTTCTCAGCCTAGTTTGGGTGGGTCAGTCATGTTTACCCCCTGTTTGTTTTTTTGGCCAGTGTTGGATGAATGACACATTTCTACAGCTAAAGATGAATTATCCAGTTGATTTCAGCATTGTGTACTACTGTACTCTGATTTACTAGGAATTAGACTAAATCTCCAATTTTATTATATTTATGTAGTCAGCTCTTTTTTTTTTTTTTTTTACTAGTTTTACTTTTTATTCAGTCTAGATATAGCCAATTTTAGTCATTTCAAGCATATTCTCATAATAGGAGTCCTCAGTATGTAGAGGTAGCACCTTTGAGTGTGTACTGGAGAGCTGATCCACTACAGTTTTTTAATCCCTTGCACATAAATTAGCATATGATCCATACTACACTGGAAAAGGATAAATAGCAGAGGTAGGGATTCTACTGGCATCACAAGACATGAGGTAGAAAAGCATGATTTTGTTCTGCTGGTGCTTTTCTTACATGATCACAAGGCTCAGTACCAGTACTGTAGAACCTATTTCATACATTGATCAAACCACTTCTTGGAAGGGCTTTTTGGAAGAGGTTTGTTTTCGTTAGGGCCATGTGTCCTCTCCTCCCCTCCCCACCCCTCAGTATGCTCTCAGGTGCAGCTGGGCTTCTCTAAATGCCTGATAAATGGATCAAGGAACAGTGCCTAACCTTATATTTTCTCCTGAGCAACAACCAGGTGGAGGGTTATGTTACTGTTCAGTATGAGTCAGGGTGAAAAAAGGTAGCCTCTGAAGTGTCTGGGCATGCTGTGGATTACAGCTGAAGTAAGCTAAATTGCTTTTTCCCACAAAGTCAAAATAAGTGTATTTTTTATGTTTATTTATGTGCTGCCTTGCTGTCACTGCACAAATGTTCATGTATTTAACTGGAGTAAAAACTGAGATACTGTAGTAATGAAGACATACATCTGTATCCCTCTGATAAGAAATCTTTGGTCCTTCATCATCCTTTGTCTAAAAAAAGATCATTTTAATTTTGATTTTGAAGACCAAATATAAGATCTTTTAAATTTTAGGGAAATAATTAATTCCACTCATTCAAATGAAGAGAAATAATGTAAAAATGGGAAGGTGAAAAGTTATCTGTTTGTTGATCAGAGGCAAGCTGCCTTGCTTGGTAATCGTTCTGAAAGCACAAAGTTATTGATCAGACTAAATAACACTTAAATTCCCTTGGTCACTTAATAGTATTGATTGTAACCTGTTGTCAGCTGTGACCGGATGTGAAAGTGTCAATGCAAGTCTGGGAAAGGAAGAGAGGAGACAGAAGAATCCTAACAGTGATACAGACCAAAAGGCATAGTCATACACCTTGACAATTATGAATACATTGGGAAAAAATATTCTAAATGAACCCTGTAGGCCACTAGCTAAATTTGTCATGTCTAGGATGCTGTAAAATGGTTTACAGTCATGTTTCAAATGAAGACTTAGAGATGTTATATGCAGATTGGTGGTGGAATTAATTTTGTTTTCTCCATGAAAAGCAAAACAAAACAAAACAACACAATCAAATAAACAAAAAACCAAACCAAACCAAACAAACAAACAAAAATAACCAAACCAGAAACCCCAACCAAACAAAAAAAGCCAAAACCAAACCAGCTCTGTACAGAAAGTCTACCAGTGCCAGACACTCACACCCCTGGCATGGTCAACTTCCATTTTTTCCCGTACATCACATTAAGCACCAGAGACCTTATCAATTCAGAGTTCTGATGTATTTCTGATCTTTGAAAACAAAATGGTTCTTATACTTCAGTTACTTTCGCAGGTAGGTTTTTGAATTATTTTCAAGCTGCAATTGGTGTAGTTCCATCTTTTAGCCACTTTTTAAAATCACTTCTTTGTCACTTCTTTGTCAACAACTTTGAAAACCTTCCTGTTCTCTTACTTCCCTCTGCTTATACAGACAATGATCACTTCACACTTTGATCTTCTTTCTCAACAACACATTGAATATCTGAAACCTTACTTTTAGAAGCTTGTTTTTCTGTTTAGAGCATTCTGAATCCTTGATTTGACTGCCCTATTATTTCCACATAATTTTCTCAAGATGTGTTCCAAACATTCACATGTTATTCTATAAGTGGTCTTACCAGAAGCAAGATTGCTTACTGGTTTCCTCTTGACAGTCCTTTTTTGTACCTCTGAGAATAAAGAATTATAGAGAAAGCTATCTGCAGTTCTGTTTCCTTCTAGACCAGAAGCAGTCTAATAAATAGCACAGAGTTCAGAGAAGAAAATCAGATGATAAAAGAGACAAAACAATATAAAATATGATGACAAATGACTACGAAGATATTCAAATAGTTCTGTTGTGGAGCTTGCATATATAAGTAGTGGTATAATATAAACAGGATTGTATACAGCTGTAATGGAAACTGGATAATCTCTCCAACTTCTATCATGATAACACCCAGATGATGAATACCCACTTGGCTAAGGCTAGCCAAATGGGCTGGTCAATGTCTGTGTCATATTGTCACAGGGTACAGAGAATTTGAGATATTTGAAATAACAAGAAAAGAATACATCTTTTCCAAAATTTGAGGAGGAATGGGCCAGCATTGCTTAAAGGAGTGTAATTAAAATAAAATGTGTAATTAGAGATGTATGAGATCTTCAGGCCTGACTGCCTCTGATCAATAAGAACAGTGTGTGTCCTTAGACATTTGCTTAAAAGTAAGATGGAGAAGATCATGGAATAGTCTTTGAAAGGAACAGATCACTGAAAGTTGTATTACTCTAATTGGTTAATGCTAATTTAAGGTAGAAGAATACATCATAAAGGTTGAATATTAGTGAGCAAAATATACCTGAACAGAAAAAGAATTTGCAGTCTTCAAACTCTCTTACAGATGTCATTCTCAAAATTATGAAATGTGTTAAAAATTGCCAGGACTTGTGGCTGATGTGGCATTACTAATGTGTATAATTAGCATACTTCTTTGTGCTTAGACTGTTTAAGAGAGGTCCTAAGGATGATCTCAAGTCTGGATTTGTTTTTTATGTACAAAAAGTTATTAGCCTCATCACACGCAGAGCCAAAGTGCATCCTTTAGATTACAAGAGCTCCTGTATAACTGGAAACAGGCTGAGGTGGCACCCTGATGGCAATGGCCACATGAAGTGTATGTAGAGTAGGAGCACAGATGGAAGGTAAGTGGATCTGTTAGTTCACCACTTGCAAAGGAACTGTTCTCTGCTTTGTTGATAGAAATCCAATTTACTTGTTCAGGACACTCACCAGAACGTTTTTATGTGAACAATGATTTGAATGATAAGAACTCATGTAAGGTTATATAAATGAGTATACTTTTCGTGTAGTGATTTACTGATGGAAAGCTTCACTTACACAGTGAAGATAACAGTGAGAATTATACTGATCAGCTTTCCCCATCATACTGCTGGCTACGTAGAAATAGGAAACCTTATGGGCTGTTCCACAACAACAGGAATTCAGCTATCAAGGACCTTCTTGGTTTCAGCCACAGACAAATCCACCATTTAAAATGCTGTGATTGTACAGACCCACCTGTTCACCGACCCATGCACTGCAACACCAACATTAACCAATGCTGTTCTTGTTTTAAATTATAAAACAAGAGGGGTGGGTCTAACACTGCACTTGCTTCAATAGCAAGTACTGAGTGCATTTCAATAGTAATGGCTGATTACATCTGGCACTTTCTGGAGAAGTGAGCCTGAATAATTGGGTGTCTTTTCATCCTGACTCAAACATAGCAAACTGGGGAGATCAGGCACTCCCTAACTGTACCTGAATCCCAGTTTGAAGAATGTACTTCAGACCCTAATGGCCCAAAGTTACCAAAGAATTGTTCAACCCAAACTGTGCCTATCATGGAAAAAATACTGACCAAAGTCAATCATTTTGGATCCTATGAATACTGGTTTCACGAGGGAGGCTCTTTGGTGCTCCCTGGGACCGCACTGAGCTGCAGTCCACATTGTGCCTCCCATGAAAGAAGATGGTTCATCCAATTGATAAAGAGTAATTTGCCAGCCAATGCTCTAAAGTACAGGGGAAAACAAAATTATATTGGGTGGGTATAGTTTGACTCTGTGGGAGAAGAATACAACTTTCTTAGGTATAAAGGTTGAACACCTTAATAGGTTAACCTCAATATCTCTGTGTGAGTTCATGCAGAATATAATTTAGAAAATTTGTTATATTTTTACTTGAAATTCTGTATTATCTTTTGATTGATTATTGGTTAAGCTATTAGAAGAATCCTATGATGTACTTTAGTGATTTGTTATAATAGTGTTAAGCAACCTTAATTTACTGCTATTCTAAATCACACTGGACCAAGTCTGGGGACAAGAAGTGTCAGCCTTGTCCCTGACTCAGTTTCACTTCCACTCATTCCCAACCCTTGTATGTCCCTTCCTCATAGTAAGTAATAGGGTGAACCTTGACATCAAATTCAGCTAAGTCACGCTTTTTTTTGTCTTAAATTTCTGTCAAAAACCACCTTTCCCTGATATCTTTGCTGGTGATTCTCTAAGCCACCTTACAACCTTCCACTCTCATCTGCAACAGATGTCCAGACTGAAGATTCAGATAAGGGAACAAGCGTTGTTTCATGACAATGACTGGGCACTGGCAGTATCTTTGCTGTAAACAATCTGTTGAGGCAACCACAGGAACTGCTTTCCTTCCAACACATCCCTGCTGCTGAGCTGAGCCATCTGCAGCATAATGACCACATGCTATCTGCTAGAATTTTGATGAGACTGAACCACTAGGGACACTCTTGAAAGCACAATTAAGAAAGATTTGTTTTTCTTTCCTCTACTGCTGCTTTCATTGTTTTTTCTTCCATACTTCACATTTTATTTCCTTCCATTCCTCTGGCAATCCTTTTCACCTTTTATTTTGATTGCTGACTTTAATTAGTCTCCCTTTATTCCTGAAAGCCCTTCTAATTTTTTTCCTAGCAGGTAGAAAACTCATCATGATTACACAGCTCTACTGACTGTATCAAATGTCAACAAATCATGGTGCAGGGTCCCAGTTTCAGAGGTCTTGCTGTCCTGGGAAGAGCCTTTGCTGCAAGCTATAATGATTTGCTAATGCGTTACCTGCCCACTAGGCAGATCCTAGTGGAGACACTGGCTAAAACCACTTTCTTTCAAGTATGTGGAAAATATCTAAAAGAAGAGTGTCTATGTCTATATAAAATAGTATCTCAGGAGTTTCCAGGTTGGGCTGTTGTGATTCTAGACTCCAGAAGAGGGATGCTTTGAATTCTGTTACATGTTGAGAAGTAGGTTTTTTTCCTTCAGAAAAATACTAAGAACTAACCTAGTTGTTTCAGGGGACCCAAAATGCTTATAAGTTTACAAAATTAATTTCATAAACTTTTGAAAAATAAAAGCTATAATTAGATGGGAGACCAATGCACATAATTCTTCTTTAGCTTAAACTCACTACAGGTATTTTTTGAAATCTTACTGAAGTGCTATGAAGATTTGTAATTCTGTAATTCTTGTCCATTTTCACATGCACAAATTAAAGAACCCTACCTGTATGTCATATTCTTTGTCAGATTATGTGGTTCTTTTTGTATCTTTACAAGCTTGCTATGTGCATGAGAGCTTGTTGTGGTCTATTGAATTATTGTCTGCTGAATAGGATCTTCATTGTCTTTACATAAATGTCTCTTCAGAAGTTTGTAAATTATGCACCTTTTTTTCAAATTTTTACTCATATTGTTAAAAATCAAATTGTCAAATTTTTGTTTGTTTCCAACCTGCTGAACTCTACCTTAGATCATTCAGAACACCAGTGTGCAGAACACCAGTCTTTGCAGTTTCACCCCTTCTGAAAATTTGTGTAAAACTTTCTTAAATAGGCATTGTGGTTTTTTCTCAATTTGAACAACAACAAAAATGTAACTTCTAGACATTTTCTACTTAGTGAAGAGTCTTCCTTGGGTTGTGCCTGACAGGGTCTTCTGTTTGCTCTGCTCATAATGTGCCAGAGATTGACTTCGTACAATGTCTGTTACTGTATACAGCCAAAGAATATATTCCTGGTCCCCATGAGGTCTCCTTAAGTTTGGAGATATGCTCTGTAGACACTTCATGTCTCTGCTGGGAATAGAGAAGAAAAAAGGGCAATCTATTACACTAATCAATTCGTCTCCCATGAGCTCCTGAAACCTGGTTTCCTTTGCTTTTCTTTCACATACAGTGAAAGTTTCAGTGGATTTTCCAGTATCTAATAATAGCTGTGAATTTGCATCACCATCTGTATCTCAGTGAGTGTTCTGCTTACTGACCTGCTTTTATAAAAGCTGAAATCAAAGGCCATTTTAAAAATATTTCCTCCATGAAAACTAAACAAGGTTCTTTAAAGTTATTAAATGCCTGATACAGCAAGGAGGAAATCACATAATCTTCCACTTTTTTTTTTCAGATTCAGTGCTAAAAAATGACAATCGGCTGTGATATTTAAGGGTGGAGAAGTGGTTAGGAAAAAAAAAGCAAAACAGGAGATACAAAAGAAATAAACTGAGAAGTGGGAGGGGAAAATGAAATAGGTGAACTATTAGAGAGAGAGAACATGTTATAAAAGCCATGGGAAAAGGCGTGAGGAAACAGAAAACTAGAAAAACTTGAGTAAAAAAACTAGAAAAACTTGAGTAAAAGCAATGGTAAGGGAGAAAAGGGATAGAAGGAAAGGTCTTTACAGCTGAGACATGAGCCTTTCAGGGACTGGACATGCTGTCTTTATATTGTCTTGGTTAACAAATCCACTGACAGTAGGTTTACATCATCTCCCCCAAAGACCCTTCCCCCCAAAATGTGGGAGTACATAGAATGAGCACTCTGTGTGAGCTTTTTAAGCAGATGCCTTCTGCCATCAGACTCTCCAGGTGTTTTCTTATCACCAATAATGACCTCCCGGACTGCCAGCTCCCTCAGGTATTTGGTGGCTCTTTCCATAGGGTCCCATTTAACAGGGAGATATTTGATATCCTTCATATAAGGATAACAGCTTTTACCACTGACAAAAGGCATTTCCAGAGACTGTCAGCTTTTCCCCAGGTAACCTTGTCAATGCCTCTATCTCTGGTCAACGACTCCAGATGCTGAGCCTCTCTACTCTCCAGACTTAACCTATCAGCTCCCCTCTGCCAGCTCCGCAGCAGCCATGCAATCAGTGACTCCCCCTCATAGCCACCATAATCCTTAAATTTATGAGACCCCTTTGGAGTACTCTGTCCAGTTCTGGAGTCTCCAGCATAAGAAGGACATAGAAGTCCTGCATTGTGTCCAGAGAAGAGCCACTCAAATGTTCAGAGGGCTGGAGCCCCTCTCCTGTGAAGCCAGGCTGAGGAAGTTTGGGTTGTTCAGCCTGGAGAAGAGGAGGCTCCCAGGTGACCTCATAGCAGCCTTCCAATATCTGGAGAGGCTGGGGTAGGGATTTTGACACAGGGGTGTAGTGAGAGGACAAGGGGAAATGGTTTAAAACTTAGAAGAGGGGACAGTTAGGTTAGACAAAAGAAAGGAATTCTTTCCTGTGAGAGTGGTAAGGCACAGGCCCAAATTGCCCAGGAAGGTTGTGGATGCTCCCTATCGGGAAGTATTCAAGGTCAGGTTGGATGGGGCTTAAAGCAGCTTGGTCTAATGGGAGGTGTCCCTACCAATGCAGGGGGGTTGGAACTAGGTGATCTTTAAGATCTTCTCCAATCCTAGACATTCTATGATTCTATGGTTTTATTTCTTATCTATTCCAGAGACGTCGGTTAAGCAATTACTTCAGGTTCTGAGTCCCTGTCCTGTGCTATTCCTGACTCTCCCTGCTCAGAGCTCTCCATTATCCCTGTCTCTGAATCATTTCTGACTGCTGTAAATTCTTTCTGCAGGTGATTATAGGGTGACTACAAGGTTGGTTCTGAGCCAGTGGGGGTGGTGCTTCTGGCAGTGTTGGGGTCAGAGGGGCAGTTTTCCCGTGAAAACACCTAACAATGAACCACCCCTGGCACATGTTCAGGCACAGCCATAACAAAAACCAAGTGACACCAACCACTGCTAAGGCCTCCGAAAAAAGGAGCAGAATAATTTTGCATAGTAAAAATATTTAAAAAATAAACTCCGTACTCCCCAACCAACTTCCTAACCCAACTCATCTCCACAGAAATCAGTGTTTCAGCAAAATAGTGAAGTAACACAGATGGGAGATGAGGCAGTCTCACAAAAGCTACATGTAAGAGGGAATTCAAAAAGAAGAAATCAAGTTAGCAACACCATTTTGAAAATTATTTTTTTGGATTTCCAACTTTCCAATATTTTCAATTTAAAGGGGAAAAAAAAATAAATTAAAATTATGCCCAATATTTGGGCACCAAATATTCTGTCATGGTATAGCAGTTTGGGCAGACCAAAAACCAGAGGACAGAATTGTCCTCTATTTAACCCCCTCCACCCTCCCAATGGAAGATAAAAAGGGAATAAGGAAGAGAGATAGTTAACATTTGGAAATAAAAAATAAAAAAGCTTTACTAGAACAGGTGAAAGGAAGTAACACAGGAAACTATAAGCAAATACACAAATATATACAAATGTATTCTACCTGACTGTAGAATGTGGGCAGGAAATGGGAGGGGGTACAGACCCTCTGTGTTCTGCCTCTCTCAGATCCCTCAGGACCCTAAGAGCCTTCTTTAGTTCCTCGTACCAAAACTTTGGTTCCTCTACTCAAATTATGACACCATGTTTCTCATCCTTGAGCTTTCTTGAATAGAAAGCTGCAAAAGGAGCAGCACAAATTTTCTTGGCAAGACCCTTTTGTTCCCAGTTCCTAAATTCTGTAGAAGGTTGCCTCAGCCATGGACAAGGCTGTGTAAATCTAACATTGATATAAATCCTAGGGGATGCCAGGCAAAGAAATACTTCTCTGGTGTTATGTTCTTACAGTCACCCAGATTTTGGAGTGGAGGAGTTTGTAGACCTCATCCCTAGCACTTAATGAAACTGGTAGGGGACACAGCATTTGTCAGACCCTTGTCTGTTCTTTCTAGAATGAGATCCACCCACACACCAAAACCTCAAATAAAGCAATGAGTCACAGGGGCACTAGGGACACCTTTTACTCAGTACCAGGAAATAAAACCAAGTTGTCTTCTCCATTTTAAGAAAAATGTCAAGATGTGAAGAAAAAAAAATGTTTCTATGTGTTTTCTCTTAATCCTTGTGCCCCATCTGCTTCCTTCACTCTCTTTTCATAGATTTTACAGCTCATCACACTTGGATATAAACAAACAGCTATCTCCCCATAATCAAATGTGGACAAATGATGCAGGAATCAAAATCAAAATAAAATGCCCGTGACTATAAACAGATTTAAATATACATATCATGAAACACACTCATGTAATATTTAAGTGTAAAGTAACATTCATTTTCACTCTTAAAGGAAAATAGCAGTTACTGCCAACAAGTTATTCAAAGGATTATAAAAGTCTCTGCGAAACCCAGTGAAATAACTACTTCTCCTGATTGACAGTGAGTAAGAACAGAATTATTTGGCAATTTATCCCTCAATGTTATTTGTGTAAGAAAAACTATGGATCAAACCAGTTTGTGAAATTGCATCGTATGTTTCTGAAGTGCTGTACCTGCTGTCTGGCTATTAGTATATTATGTTTCAGCTATTAATTAAACCAGCTTTGTATGCTGGAATACTTTAGGGTGGTGTAATGTAAATATATTAATAAGCCTGTGAAACTTGTCTTTCACCTTGTCTATAAGCAGGAAAAATTCAGCAATTGAAATTTTTGTTCTAAGACATTTTTAATTGTTCCTTTTCTAACTCAATTCTCAAATGAAGTTGATAAAAACTGTAGGCAGTGAATACTTTACAGGGTTGGAACTCATGGAGATATCTTTGGCACCACTGGTATTTAGTCACAACAAATAGCAGGATGTGGATTGGGAACAGGTTAGGTAAGCTGTAGCAGACATGGATGCTCAGGAAATGACCTATGTAGACAGAAGACAAGCTTGTACTATGATGAAAGTTCATGAGAGAATTAAAGGTTTCCGGGGCTCACAGTTCAATTTCAATGCCATAAACAAATGCCATGAAGAATTATTTTTAGGGTTAGTGCATAATGGGTTGCAAAGAAACCATTAAGAAATTGGTGATGGTATGACTTACTTCTGAGTTCTAACCCCTTCCTCCCACTTTTCTACTTTTTTAACTTGCAGGCTCTCCCTTCAGGCATGTGGTTGATTTTCTGAGGAATATGGGACATGTAAAATATCACCTCTTCATGGGAGTACAGTGTGTGGAGCCCATGTTATCTTTCACATTTCTTTTTATATTTTTCATAAACTTTAAGTGTATTTCCCGATAATAAAATATTTAACGAGGCACGTAGCACTGTTGAAGGGCTTAGATTGATAATCTATAGTAAAATAGCTGTTCTCTTCCTCTTTTAATGTTGGTTTGTTGTTTTTTTTTTTTTTTTTTTTAATATTTCTAATTTATTTCTGTATTTATATTAATCTTAGAATGTTTAACATAGGGTGAGTTTCCCACAATGGCAGTGTTAAAAACTTACCTATCTTCAGAACCATCTCTAGGTAACCTGATAACCAAATACATATTTGTTTACTTCAGCACTAGGAAACCAACATCTGATGGATCTTTTTTGTTCCATCAGTGTCTGCTGTGTCATATCTGTTCAGCTCAGTAATTACTGTCAGTATTGTGGCATTTAAAAGGAGAGCTGAAGAGAGAGTGGAAATGCAATCTGAATTCCATGCTTCCTCCCTGATCACAAAGAAAACTGAGAGCTTAATGCAGACTCTGTGCTTGACCTGAGCAGGAGAGCGGAATGAATGCAAACTCTTTACTCTTACACTGAGTGTTCCACGCAAGTGAACACACCTTAATGGGAAACCAACCACACCAGAGTAGCAGGAGATCTTTTTGTAAGGCACATTTTTTTGCCTTACACATTAATATGTCTGTATTAAAATAGCTAAAAGGTGTGTGGTTAAACACGATGGAGTGGAGAGAGGAAAAAATGTAGGAAATGCTCCAGTAATTTTTGTAGGTGTTGGGAGAACTATCAAATAATTTTGTGTCAAGCAAATATTTTAAGAGAATTTATAACAGAATTAGAAGGACAATGATCCTCAAGTGTGTTCTGAATTTGTTACTTTATGGAAGAGAACAGCTAACAGGGTAGAGGTTCCTGGGTTACAAAAGAGCTTCTAAAGCTCAAGGCATAGGTGTTTAGGTAAGCAATTAGGGTGGACTGAGCCCAGCCAACAGCCAGATACACACCCATCCCTCTGCTTGCTCCTGTCTCCTACAGGAAAGAGGAAGGCAAAAAGATCTGTGGCTTGAGAGAACAGTTCAACAGCTGAAACAAAAGCTACATACATGAATAAAGAAAAAGGTATTCACTACTTTCCACTGGCAGGCAGATTTTTATCCACTCCTGAAAGCAGGGCCTTAGCACACATAAGGATTACTCAGGCATATGAGTGCCATAACAGTGAATGACTCCCTTCCTCCTGCTTTCCTCGAGCTTTTATTTATGAGCATGACAATATCTAATATCTCTTTGGCAGACATCCCCCTTATCATTTTGGTGCCATGAAAGACAGACCCTGGAGCAGGACAGTGTTTCTGCCTTCACGCTGCAGCTCTTCACATCTTTGCCATAGTGTCTGCAGTTCCCAGTGCTCAGGTGGTGATTTCCAAAGCATGGTAGTTCCTTGGCCTGCCCAGGATCCTTGCCAAATCTCTAGATGATGTGGCAGAGAATATCCAGTTTTGAATGGTGATTCTCAGAGACTGTTAGCATGTACTTACCAATCCCAGTAGTCATCATCAAAATATGCAGTCGATAAGATTGACTGAAGTGTTAGTTACTAAAGACAGATGAGGATATTTCTCCCTCTTTCAGTTAAGTTAATTTGCCACTTAAAAAAAAAAAATCTTCACTATTTCATCTGATTTAGTGCAGTGCTTACAACTGTAGCTCAAGGCTGTGTGTTTCTGTGTTGCCATTTTGTGAGCCACCATATTGATTAAAGTATCTTTTTAAAAACTGAACGCCTATTTGTTAGTTTTTGAGCACAAAAACTAAAAGACACAAAAATTTTGAGCTGACTGTTAGTTCCCAGACAGCCATAAATGTGCTGCTAGCTTTTATTTTTCTGTTCAAAAATACATAAATCAGTATGATTAATGACCTCATCATTTACTTACAAATAAAAAGAAATTTAAGCTCTATGATGTATAGCAATCAAATCAGTGGTATTGTTATTGTGGCAGCTGATGCATATGCTGGTGAAAGAAAGATATTGCAAGCATAATACATGAGTAAAGGTAAATATCTGTAAATGCACTTCTGGTCTAAGCTTCCTAAGTCCCTGATACAGGAACATGGGACCATGTTGCTGCTGAAACTTGCACTGAACACAGGATCTTAGCTTTTTATCCAATTTCCATATTTTGTACATTGTTTTGTGCCTTAATATACATCCCCATCCCACTGATTCTCTTTCCCATGTGTAAAATGAGACAAGATAGTTTTGCCTTCCTGCTTTAGTGGGAAAGATGGACCAGATGATCTCTAGAGGTCCCTTCCAACTCTAAGAATTCTGTGATTCTGTGATACGTAATAAGCTTTCTGACCTTGAAATGCAGAATACTTTTTAAATGCTATTAAATGATACATCTTTGAAAATACTTAAGACACACAGGTCATCATGTGCAACATAGTTATGTGGCCAGTACTAGGTGACAAATTCTTTAAAATATATTCAGAAATATCTTCAGAGTCCATGTCATGTCAATACGTCAATTAGAATAAATGTGATGAACACTATGATAGCCTCTGTAAAGATATCACAACTAAATATAATGATTCAGCTAAAGAGAGTCTGTTATACATTTTGGTAAACTGACCAATCAGTGAAATTAGTGTCTTCTGAAATATTATCTGGGTTTAGGTATATAGGTTCTTCCTGCAGTTAATGGGGTGAGGAGGACTATAGATATGGGATGCTTTCCATTGTTTGAGACGTCTCGATTTATATAATTTATGTATAATGGCTTCACTTAAATTTGTTCTGAATATATTTTTCATCACTTAAAATGATCTAATACTTCAGTGATGACAAAGCTCCTCTTGAGATTAAGAATGTATAGTCTGTTGGTCAGTGCTCTGTGTGTGCCTTGCTTAGGCATGTATCTTTTAGGTATATGAGAGTTTTTCAGTCCCCAGTCTAAAGAGTGTGTTTCTTTCAGCTCATGCAGATTGATCAATTAAACTTCAGACTTCCCTTTTCTAACATTAGTGCTTACCAATGCAGTAGCTTTCAGCATGCCAAGAGGTGAAGCTTCCAGTTTCATATCACTTTTATTAAAGCAGGCTAGATTTAAGACTTTTTTATTTTCAGTGAGGTAAACAGTAAGCACTTGCTGTCCTCCTGCAATCTTTTCATCTGTCTTCCAACTGAAACAATTTAGCTTCTACACATGACAAAACTGCGGATTAATTATTATTCAGAAAGTGTTATTTATTTCTTTTTTCTTGAGTAGTTACCTTAGGTTTTTGTAGAATACTTTGAAAATTGTATGTTATTGCAAATTCCTTTAAGCATCCCTTGAGGGAGAAGCATCAACATAGACTGCCTCTCTGTAAGAACTATTTTAAATCACATGATAGCTAAGTTTTCTAGGAATGCAGTATTGATGGTGGCTGACAGGATGCAAGGCATTTCTTTGCTGGCATCCAGGCAGAAAATTCATACCAGGTAGGCACTTGATATTCACAGTTTCACTGAAGCAAGTTAAGTCAACAGTTTCAACATGGAATTACCATATTTGTAGAGTTTGGGGAAAGATGAGACAGTGCTTTGTGGAGCAGACATATCTTCTGATATCACTTTCACTGGCACTTGTTCTTGATTGATCTCTTGCTCTGTGCCACTAGATTCATCATGGTCAGTGATCCAAGGGCATGAAAAATTCATCCCAACACAACAAATACTTTGTCGTTTATGGTATTTCTTCCCCTTTGGGCTCAAGCCAATTGATTCATCCATAGAGCTGAAAACCTATGTAGTATAGCAGTTCCAGCATTTCTGTGGAGAGAGTGACAATTTCGTGTCTCTGGCCCCTCATGAATGCATAAAGATAATAGGAAACAGAGCTGAATTATATAAATAATGAAAAAAAGTAATTTCTCTAAGTGAGTAGATTGTGCAAAGGGATTTATTTTTGCCCTGATGTTACGTACCACTTAATACTATTTACTACATTTCCAGAAATGTTTATAGACCTATATCACCACATTTTTTAAGGAAAATCAAAATCCCTATTTTAAATTACTTATCTTACTTAGAGAAATAAATTTACATTAATTCCAACCTGTCTTCATGTTTTTGTAACTTTATTTATTGGGATACCTACTCATCTACATTAGAATTTGATCTTCCACAAATAGAATGGCTCTGTAATGTATACTGCAATCTAATCTTGCAGTTGAGACCAGGTTTTTTTACTAGAGTTTTCAGCTAAAAGTACTGGCATGGTGTTATGACAGTAGATACTTCACGGATTCTCAAATGAAAACTATTCAATCAGGCATTATTAGGTCAAAGAAATTAATAAAGAGCTCCCAAGTTGCAGTATAGAGTCTGACACCCAAGATCACCCTTCCTGTCTCAGAGTGGGAGTCCAATCTTCACATCATCAGACCTAGATATTGTGATATTCAACAAATGCTGTCTGACCCTTTTTATATTACCTCCAGTAAGAAGTGACATCTGAAACAATCAAAGAGACAAATGAAGTGAGAACTTTGCATAAGAGACAGATGATACATAATACAAAGTATTTAGTGCCTGAATACAGCAATTGAGTTGAACAAATTACTTTCCTGAAAACAAGTGGGGGAGTCATCTTGTGCAATATGAGTAAATAACTAGTGCACATGTGTCAGTGCTGAATGTGTGGTACATAACTGAGGGAAGGGAGCCCAAACCATTGCACCTCTTTGTTCCTGGACTCTCATTACTTCCCCTCTTTGTCCACATTTCTCCCTGTCTTAATATATCCAGGACAAGCAGATAAATCTTGTAAGATTTTTTTTTTGTTTTATGCAAAGAACCATTTTTTCTTTACATTTCAAAAGCTCATCTTACAAATCTTAGACAGAATGTTTTGGGGTTGGAAATTACCATAAAGATGAGCTTATTCCAATCTCTCTGCATTATCAGCAACACCCTCCACTAGACCAGGTTGCTCCAAGCCCATCAAGTCTTATCTTGATCAATTCCAGGGATGAGGCATCCATAATGTGCCAATGTCTAATTACTCTCATAGTGAAGAATTTCTTCCTAATGTCTAAATTAAATCTATCCTTTTCCATTTTAAAGCAATTACCCCTCATCCTATTGCTACATGCCCTTACAAAAAGTGCTCCTCAGAACTTTTTTTTTTTTAACCTCTTCTCCAGGCTGAACAGACCCAACTCTCTCAGCTTGGCTCCAAAGCAGAGGTTCTCCAGCCCTCCGATCAGCTTCATGGCATGCTCTAGACGTGCTCCAACACCTCCATGCCCTTTTTGTGTTGGGGACTCCAGAACTGGACACAACAGTCTAGCTTGGGTCTCACGAGAGTGGAGCAGAGGTCGGGATTCCCCTCCCTTCATCTGCTGTCCATGCTTCTTTTGATCCAGCCCAGGACACCATTGGCTTTCTTGGTTTCCAGTGAACATTAACAGGTCATGTTGATTCTCTCACCAACCAACACCACAAATTCTTCTTCTCAGGCCTGTTTTCAATCTATTCTCTGCTCACTTTATTGGCAACAAAGATGCTAAACAGCACCAGTCCCAGTACTGGGGGATGTCACCCATCACTGATCTCCCTTTGGAGATCAAGCTGTTGTCCACTAATTTTGAAGTGTTGTTATAGTCCAGCCATGGTATCATCTACTTGGATTTGTAAAAAGCATTCAACACTGTCCCACTTGTATGCTAGTCTTTAAATTAGAAAAATATGGATTCTAAACAAAAAAAAAAAAAAAAGCATATAATGTTAACTGTTGGAAAGCTTTAGGGATGTATTATGAGGCAAAAGCGTGAGGCAAAAAGAAACATAACAATAGCTATCCTATATTGCAGTGACACAAGCATGTCTGTGAAGAGCTGCTCACGATTTTTATTCAGAAACACCAAAGTTTCTGTAAGTCATATGAGAGTCATTTATTGGAAAAAAATCAATCTTTGCATGTGCTTTGTGCATGTCCAGGGATTAGGAAACAGTATTCTTAATGTGGCAACTTTGGAGATGGCAGGAATTTATGCTGTTCCATTAGTGACACGACACATCAATTCTGGCCCCAGATGACCAATGTTATTATCAGCAAGAGCAATATCCCACTGAAATTTCAAAGGCTTTGACAGAGCTCTGCAGAAAGGCATAGCTAGTCAGATGTAAATAGATACTTCACCAGGTGTCTAGATTTTCAAAAGCAGAATAGCATGATGACACTGACTCTGACATTTTGTTACACGTAAAAGGAAGTCCTAAGCCATATCAGTAAAATGGGTCATATAGATTCGGGTCTGTAGGTGATGACAGGTATTTGAAGGCCTGTACAGGGCTGTAGCTGAAGATATGTTTATTTTTTTTCTCTGAATTCTCAGAGACTGATAATTAATTGATAAATTAATTTCTTGAATGTGTTTGATGCACCCCATGATGAGGTTTGTGGCCCAGGTTTCCAGGGCACACAGCTCACTCCTATTGGGCGTGCTGCCCACCAGCATCCCCAGATCCCTTACTATAGGGCTGCTCTACACTTGCTCCTCTCTCAGTTTATACTTGTGTCCATTGTTGTGTCCATCTGTTAATCCCAGGTACAGAATCTGGGAGTTTTTGTTCTTGTTAAATTTCATCACATTAAGCATAGCTCAGTGCTTTGATCTACCTAGATCCCTCTGAAAGGCCTCTCATACCTAAAGAGAATTGACGAAGGGGACTTGTAAAAGTGTCAAGAATTCAGTCTCTATTCTTTCACTAGACAGCATCTTAGAAATAACAGCAATTTGCTGAAGTTTTTGCTCTACAGCAGCTGTTGGACCAACCATAGGGACTTACCTGACTTGTTTTCTATACCTATCCATGGCTGACTGTTTCAGACCCTAACATTCAGTGCACAGTCAGAGCTCAACAAGACACATGGAGAAGATGTGGTCCTGTAAAATGGGAGTCACCTTGGGAAATGTACTGGCATTTCTTCTTGACCCTTGTCACCAAATAAAACTACTCAGAAAAAAAACAGCCTAAATAAGATGAAGTGTGATTGCTGTTTGAAACAGAGTAACTGTGTGTTTCCAAAAAGGTCCAGAGAACAGAAATACAAGCCACCTACCCTTTGCAAGGCTCCAGACTCCAAGCAGAGGAAGCCTGCCCCAAATCCCATCCAATAGTACAGTGATACAGTTACAAAAATGTGGAGGACCTTAGGGTCAAGAAGGTCTCTATATGAGACAAGCTTACTACATTCAAGTCTCTTGAAATGTATAAAAATGAACTAAAGCTCAATCTCTGATAAATATTGTACATTTCAGAACTGATGCACAGTTGCTTCAAGACCATCTCTTTACAAAAATCAATTCAGTAATTGCAAAATGCATGAAAATACACTGTGCACCTGTCTGATCATTATCCACTTGAGAATATCAGGCTTTCAAAGGAAGACAAAAAGAAGCAAATTCTGAGAGCAAATCTTTTCAGACAATAATCTAAAGAATCAATTTTATGACACTCAGTGCTAAAAAATAAATTGAAAATATGACTGTGACCTTCTGAATATTCTGTGAGTGGCCAGATGAGTCTGGCTGAATATCTTCAAAGCTATTTTCATTTCTGTTACATAAACTCGTGGTTAACATGTTCATCTTCCAAAGCCAGCTGAAGATAGTGAGAAGATTTATGTCAACAAAGATGTTGTGCTCACCTTCTCTGTACTTAATTACACCAGAAGTTTTATTAATAACTTGCACTTATAACTATCCTTAATCTTTCCTCAGGTCTCAAGAATTTTTCCTGTGCAATGATAAAGTAAAAATATTTCAAGATTTTGCTGCTGTTCTTTGTACACTGACATCAGACAGGAAATGAGTGAAATTTATGTGAAATTCAGTGATCTTCAAAAGACTCTTTTTTTCCCCCTTTCTTTCCTAAATGCTGAATGCTCTCAGCTTGGTATAAGCATTTGGAACTAAAAGGAGTAAAATTTGTCCAATTTGAGAATATAGCAATGCATGAAAAAGACAGCTAAGTCACTGAGAATTCAGTTTGAATGGTAACATGATGAAGTCCTTTTAATATTTTCAAAAGGTTTTCGGTTCAGATTCAAGAGTCTTTGTTTAGAAAAAGATACATGTCCATTTAGGCACATTTTATGCTGTACAGAGATGAACTTGGATGGTCTGTCCTTATTCAAAATCTAATTATTCTGGGGAAAACCTGCTGTAGATTCTAATAGGCTTTGGATAAAGTGTCACTTTTGACACTTGACAGTGAGACATTGTCTTCTGTTTGGATGGATATCATACAGGAAAATTGTTTTTGGTCATGAAATGCAAAAGTTTTGAACTGGCAGTCACCATTTTAATATATAGTTTCTCTTCTAGAGAGTCCACTCTCAGTTCTCTGCAGTTCAGAAGGGAGGGCCAAACTTTGATTTAAGACTTTGTGACATGCGGAATTACTTTTTGTTTCCACTTTTAGGTACATAATTGTAGGAGAAAGTGTAGTGGAAAGTTAATGTATCAGGGTGGAACTGGTAGAAAGTTGACCATAATAATATATTAAAAATACAAGAGCTAATTATTCTTCCTATTCACATGGCAAGCATATTTCTCACTTGTAATACTAGAGAGGAAGGAGGAGGGAGCAATTTATGCCATGTGTGCTTTAGAAACTAAAGTTTGTGGTTTGGGATTTAAGTGAAACATACAGTCCATATGAATTTAGCACTTAAGAGACTTCTGTGCAGGTTGTATATTGGACAGAAGGGTTGATCCATGCCCAATACGTCAGTCAATCTTTATCCTTGTACCTTAATAAAGACCTGGAGAGATGTCTCTATTCTTACCATGAAAAAGAACAGCTAGCAGCTGGAGAAAAAAATTAAATAAATATATAGGGATTTAAAGGAGATTTCAATGGATCAATTGAATTCATTTCTAACATTTGTTCCTTTAAATCTTTCTAAAGACTAGATAGCCTCATGCATTTTTAACAGCATTCTTAGTTCAGCTTCTGAAAACTTTGGTGAGCAGTATACTACCTTGCCCTGTAAAGCCTATTTAATAGTAAGTATTTTTAATCCTTTATATAGATTCATTTAATGGAGAAGATAGATATTTACAAAAGTGTTGTGAAAATGTTTCAACTTAGGAACAAATTAATATAGAAGATCTGATATGATATAATTCTAATGTTGTTATTTTTATAAATACCAATTAATAATAAAATGTTGCATCACAGAGAATATTAAAAAGGAATTTCTGAATAAAAGGCATAAATTACTTAAAAGAAACAAACCAGACCATTCTCCTGAAATCTCTGTTCTTCTTTTATATGAACATACTCTTGTAAAGTAACACTTATTTGAAATACTTAATGATGGGTCCCTATACTTTTCTAACTTAGGTAAACCCAGTAAGGAGTGAGGAAGGAAAGCAGCAGTCATTCAAGGTTTCTGCTGAAAAGAAACAATGTAGCTCTCCTAAGTTCAAGTCTACTCTTCAGGAGACAGTTTCCAATTACATGTTCTGACAGATGAAATGTATGAAGTCACAATGCAAACACCTGAAAAATTTTCTTTGTGCTGAACCAGAGTTACCTGGGAATATCACCACTGTCCTAGCTGAAAATAATTACTAATAGTAATTAGTAATAATAATAATAATAATAAATATAACCAGATTTTATTAGTTTCATCCCCTGAGTGCAGAATGGTTCTTCGGTCTCTGTCCCATTTTGAAGTAATGGAGATGCACCCAAATGAAGAATTTCAAGGGACATTTTCTCAGCCAGAAACAGTACTTACTATTGTCTCTTCTACTTAACAGGCCTGATTCAAGTAATTTAAAATCTGCTACCAGATTTCTTTGATTTCAAAGGACTCAGTGACAAAGTGGTTAAATGATCAATGCTACATTCCTCTTATGAGTGTTCAGAGCTGACGACTTCTAAAATCCTTCTTGACTGTGTTCTTTGCTGATGTAGCCCTGAGTTTAGTAATCACCAGAGGACAAGAACAGATTTTCAGACCCAAGTACTTCTGAGAAGGTCCAGAAATGGGTATGTTTGAAGAGGTACATTAAAAGTGAAATTGAATGAAAAAAGCTTCAGATAGTGGGAGTGGGTCTCTCCAGGTAAATGAGAAAGGGGTTGGAAATTTGAAATTTTGAGCACAATCATTTAAGTAGCATTCAGGACTAAATTCTCTGAAAGACAACTTGTGCTTAAGTTTATACTCAGTGTGTGGTTTCTGGGAACAAATGTACGACCCTTTGCTCTCTTTCAGGAATATTCTTTAGGACCTGCATATAAATACATGTTCTTACACAGCTACTGAGAAATAATGATCAGAAAAAGAACTCAAAAAAACAACCATATAAGAAATTATTTGTAGTACTTTTGATTTCCTGCTCAATGGAATAAATAGAGGTAATTGAATAATCTTCAATGACTATGGACCAGATCTTAAATTATGGAATGGCTTTGGGCAGGGAACTTATCAGTTAAAATAAGGGGGTGGTTGAAAATTTCTCTATTAAGTCAGCTCAGCATCTAAACTGAGAACAAATGAAACTCTGTGTTTAAAGACAGCAATAGTTGTCCAAGACTGTTAGGTACCCAATAAATGGAAATAAAATCAAGAAAGATAAACTTTTGCTTTGCTAGTTGATTGGCTCTGCTTTTCAGAGGATTGTCTGAATAAGTTTTTGACATCTGATTTTGAAATGGATGCTTTGTCTTTATGTTGCAAGGAGAGGGATACCTTAGCTTATCACTGATATATTTAATAGAGACTTAGAAGAGAAAGCTTTGATTAACAGGCAAATCTACAGCTGAAACTACATTAATTGACAGTGACCGACCCTTGAAATCAAGGAAAAACAGTAATTCCCTTTCTTTTTACTTACTAATGTGTTTTGAGTCAGTGCTCCAGGGTTTGGGAAGCAGGGTGTGGGCACAGCAGTGGCTCCTGTGAGAAGCTGCTGGAAGTTACCCCAGCTCCAATCACTGCCCCACCTCTGGCCAAAGCCAAGTAGATCTGGGAAGATGCATGTGTCTCTAGCATTAGGAACATATTTAGGAAGGGGGAATTAAAACTGCTGGAAGACCTGCAGGGCAGAGGAGGCTTATGTGAGAGCAGGGCTGGAGCAGAGATCCAAGGTCAGTGAGGAAGGAGAGGGAGGAGGTTTCTGAGCAGAGGTTTCCCCACAGCCCCTGGTGAGATGGTGCCTGTGCCCCTGCAGCCCATGGAGGAACGCGGTGGGGCAGACATGGATCTGCAGCCCATGAGGGATCCATGGTGTGGCAGATATGGATCTGCAGCCCTGGAGGACCCCATGTCAGAGGAGGTGACAGTTCCCCCAGCAGCCATGACTCTGTGGGCAGCCCGGGCTGGAGCAGTTCCTGAGGGGCTGCACCCCATGGGAGGGACTCATGTCCCATGGATTTCCTGAAGGACTCTCATCAGAGGGACCCCACGTTGGAGTAGGGGAAGAATGTGAGGAGTCCTTCCCTATGAAGCAATCCAGGCCTGGAGAGGAGGGAGGTGCTGGGGGAGGCAATATTAAGATCTGGTTGTGCTTTCTCTTTCTCTTTTTCTGATAATTTTTTTTTTTTTTTTTTTCCTCCCCAAAATGAATCTTTTTTGCTCAGGCCATAGTTGGGGATTGAAAACCTCCTCATCCTTGTCTTGATTAATGAGCGTTTGGGTGTATTTCCTCCTTGCTATGCCACAGTCGGTGGTGGGGTGTGAGTAGCACCTGGGGTTGTTACCAGCTGGGCCTGAACTGTGGCGTCATGCTTTTATTCTTATTCTGATCTGATTCAGGTTTATAGGTGATGAAAATAAGTCCTGTAAAAATCAAGGAGTTGCTAATTGCTTTTCCAGAAAGCATTTGTCTTCTCAACAAACATTTTAATTGTATAGTAGGAGTTCTGTACTATCCCTTGATTAGAGCCACATAAAACCTTAGGTTTTTCATTATTATTAAAGCCAGTTTTTACTCATTTTTTTAGGACACAAGAGGATGATATTGTCCATTGCACACATATTCCCATTATTTATTCCCATTTATTGTCCTCCTTGCCAATAGGAATGTGTTATCTTCTAGCATGGCTGGTGGGCACAGAGCTCAGTAACTTTTTGACTAGAACCTGGGTCTAGCAAGATTCTGGTGTTCAAAAACAGCTTTACAGACTGGGCTGTTTGTTCCTGAAGAATTCAGTAATGTCCTTTTGGTATACAGAACTATCAAAGCAATATCTGAGCAGTTTTTGTTGTCTTCAGATGCTTAAATTGTCTATATTTAATTGCATTTTTCTTGTGGATTGTCCAGACTTTGTATATTAGGGTAATGATATATAGCAGCAACTAACTTAAGATAGCAGCACCTTTTTTTAATTATTATTTTTATTTTACTTTTCTGAAGTAATTATTTCTCTAAATTAGTTTTCAACTAAACTCTGTAACTACAAATTAATTACAATAGTAATTATCACAGTGATTGTTAAAGTGACATTTTGAGAATGGTGCTTTTGAACTAGACCACATTTGTAATCAGTTGTTTAAAAAATGAGTCTGATTATATGATACTGTTGTTTTGAGCAGGGTGTTGAACTAGATTTCTTCCTGAGACATCTTCTAAACAGAATGACTGTAAGATTTTACAGTTCTAAATGTACCCTGATTATGGAAAGCAGGGCCATATGCCTAATAAGCCATGTTCAAAGACTGACAGGGAAAGTTGAGCAAGTTTCAGACAGTTTTGTCCTTGTCAGCAGGTTTTGATGCTAGATGATCATCTATGTCTTCTCTTTGGATATACCTCTTATGATGCAGATTCTTCAAAGATATTTATTATTAAAAAATCTTAGTGAGTTCCTTGAAGGACAAATAATAAAACAAATTTATGAAAATTTGCCGATTGATTTTACAGCTCTCAAGAGAAACTTTTTGTGTAACTTCCTAGACTTTTAGGAGGAAAATGGGAAATGTAAAATGATTTTTGTTCTGGAAGACACTGACATAGTTAAAATCACCTCACACTGCAGATTAGTAAAAATATTGCCATTTCCAATCCTTTAATCTGTCACCCTCACAACCACCAATTTCTTTATTTTCTGGAAACTGGCCTTTCTTAGGTATCTTATCATGGGTTTAGATATCTTATGATGTGTATCCTAAAATGGAAGCATCTGTCTCTTAACATTTTCAAATCTTGGCCATCTACAACTTTGCAATTATCCTCAGCTTGGGTACCTCAGTGGGATGCAGGATTTCATGACTTTGATGTTGTATTGCTTGCCTTTCAAGAAAAACGCTCATGTGGGTTTTGATAACAAGATTAAAACCTAGAAGGATCAGACAGGAATAATTTTGTAAAATTATTGTTGTTCTAACTTTCACAAAATTTTATTATTTTCTGATATATTTTGAAAGAGCATCACTAGCTCAGACTAATAAAGACCCACAGGGCGAAACTATAATTACACAGTGAGACACACCCAAGCATAAAATAAGAGTAGATCAGTTCACAGAGAGTCAAGTTCCTCTCTGAACACAGAAGGAATGGATTTGTTTTGTTCACACAGAAAGGGGAAATTAATCCATTCTTGGGGAATGGACCCCCACCTATCCACAGCACATAGATTAGCTCAGTTATTCCTAAACAAAATGCAGGTGCTTCCTGCCCCTTTTAACAGCCAGAAGCTTTCTTGTAACATTTCCCAAACAAACATTAGGAACAGTAACCAATGTATATGCTGATGTGCATTTGGACTGCATAACTCTTATTTCTTAATTTACTTCCTGCACTTCACTGATTATACTGTGAGAACTCCAGAATGGCATATTTTCAGCTTGGGCACTTATCCAAGACATATGCCATCTATCTTTGCTTATGCTCAGCTGCTAAGGAACAAGGAAAATCTTTTCTTATTTTGTCTTTTCATTACTTTGTTTTTCAGTTCTGTCCTCTCAAAGCATAGCACACTGTGCTCACTATAATTCAGATAGCCCTGGGATTCAATCACATCGACAGAATACACAATAAAACTGACAGTCAGACAAATGCTGACCTGTCAGACATGACATAGTTAATGATTCTGTATATGCCAATCAATGGGATCAATCTGATCAACTGTAATAATGGTCCCATATATCTTTTATCCATTGACCGATGTGCTGCATCATGACAGAGTAATGACAGAGGGTAAAATGAATCAGCATTGGCTAATGTCATCTTGTATTGCTACTTTAAATATTGAGGATATTCATTAAAAGATTTGCCATGTTGTCATATACTTTGTCATTTGCCTATCACTGGTGTTCTTAAAAGACAAAGATGAGATTAGAACTTTATTTCCACAATGACATTTATGGCCCACAAGATTTTGCATGAGCTCTGGTGCATAAAACTGAGACATACTCAGTTCCTGATTTATGATTTAATATTGTTGGTATTAAAAATCTGTTATTCCTCTTTTTTTTTTGTCCTGAAATCCACTTTATTTCTTACTATGCACTCCATGTTATCCTAGTCTCAAATTGTAGGTTCCTTGAAGAAGAAAGCAGGATTTTTGTTCTTTGTTTTTAAACTGTAGTCAAAAGGAGACATTTTCCAGACTAAAAGTCATGTTATTTTTTTCCAGGATGAAAAATGCTGTTAAAGAAGGAAGTTCATATAAAGAACACATACATATCCACGTGTAAAATCTTACGAAATGAAAGGCAGAGAAAAACACCTAAATCACTGTACTGTTCATGGAGCCCAGTGGAAAGCTCTCATTGGTATCAAAGAATTGTTGCAGTTGGAAAAGACCTCTAAGATCACCATGTCCAACTGTCAACATCACCCCATCCCTCCTTCCTCTCCGCCCC